>APFE030876945.1:0-12481 GCA_000404065.3 Pinus taeda | reverse complement strand
GAATTGTAATTTTAAAATAATAAAATTTATAAATTTATAAAGGTTACAGAAAACTAATCAATATTATCTAAAATTTTTTATTAGTCTTTGCATTTTGTTCACCATTTAATGTCGGGGACAAAGAAAATATGAGGACCATTACATTCTATGTATCAGGATTATTGATATTATTTATATGTGATTATGTGATTTACAATTATATTCAACACTTTTAACATTATCATAGATATATAAATTAATTTTAAATGTTAGGAGACATCAATTCATTCTTTATAAACATCCATACTTTCGTTATAATGCATCTTCTATAAAAACTATCCTAGATCGATCTTAAATTCAAACCTATTAAGTAGATAGAGTGATAATGTCTTTCAAGTTGCAAACCTTTCTTTGAGTTTTGCGCCAAAAAAGAGGTTTTCATGTTGAAATATTTGATCCCTCTTAGTGCTTGATAGATCTAAAGTAAAGATAGATCTTTGTTGGTTCACCTCCACAATAAACTACCTTGTGTTATCTATAAATTTAAGGTGGAAATAAAGCACAACAAAATTGTTCAAAAAAACAAATTCAAAAACCAATGTTAAATTTCAACAACGAACTCTCTTTCACTCTCTATAACTCTTGCTCTATCTCACTCATGCTATCCCTCTCTCTCACAATGTCTCTTAATCTTTTTCTCTATGAATCTTACTGTGTGTCTCTCGCACTCTCTCTATGATATTGTATCATTCTCTCTCTCTCTCTCTCTCTCTCTCTCTCTCTCTCTCTCTCAATCTCTCACCCTCTCATTCTTTATCTTACTCCCTTTATTTTCCCTCTCCCTCTCTCTCTTTCTCTCTCTCTCTCTCTCTTTTTCTCACTCCCTTTCTACTTCCTCTTCCCTTCCCCCCTCTCTCCCCCTCTCCGTTTCCCTCCCTCTCTTCATCTATATCTCAATTTCTTTCTCTCACTTGCTCTCACTCTCTTTTGATATCTCCCTCTCTCACTGTCTCCCAATATTTTTCTTTCTCACTCTCAAAATGACTATCTCACATAATCTCTCTAACATTATAACTTTCTCAATCTCTCTGTCTTTAAATTTATTCCCCTCTCAAGGTCCTCCTCTCACTCTCACACTCTCTCTCTCCCCTCTTCCACTTTCAATTTTTCTTTCCCTCTCTCATTTCCCTCTTTGTCTCCCTCCTCCTCATTCGCTCTCCCTATCTCTCATGTCCTCTCCCTCTGCCTCTCACTCTTCCTCCCTCTGATTCTCCATGTCCCTCTCTCTCCGTATCTCTCTCTCGATATCCACCCCTACTCTCCCTCTCTCTCTTCCTTTCTCTATGTCTCTTTCACTCCTTCCCTCTCTCCCTTTCTTACTCTTTTTATCTTAATCCCTCTCTCTCTTATTCTCTCTCATTGTCTCTCCACATTCCCCTCCCCCATCTCTCTCTCTCTCTCTCTTAAATATATTTCAGTCTCTTAGACTCTCTCTCAATCATCTCTTACCCATTCACCCCTCTCTCTCTTTCTCTATGTCACCATCACTCCCTCTCTCTCTTCCCCCTAAGCCTAAAACTCAAATCTTAAATCTAATTTTGAAACTTGACTTCACTTAACATTACATAGCATTAAGTGAATCTAATTCTTTCAACAAAAATATATGGTGACAATATACATTTTTATATACATCATAAGCATGAAGTTTTTACAATATTAATAGAAGAATCATGTGTCGTTTAAAGTGGAATTTAACAAATTAAATATAAAAACATGCATTCTAACAATTTTATAAAAAATACACACTTCACTTCAAATTACTTAGCATTAACTCAAACTAATTATTTCATCCAAAATATATGGTGACAATATACAATTTTATATACATTATAAACATGAAATCGTTCTTATTATATTAATAAATGAATCACAACGCATTATATCATTTAGAGTGCAATTTTAAAACCTAAAAATAAAGGCGTAAATTCTAGTAATTTAAAAAAAAATACATTGTAACATTAGTATTTTTGATAAAGTAATAATAACCCTGCAATATTTAAATGCATGTTAAATAAAAATACATTTCCATATTTAAAATGAAAAAAACATAAAAATAATAGCCAACATAATTAAATAACAAATTCATATAACTTTACACCAAAAATATATATTTTATCATAAATACAACTGAATCTAGTTTTATAATGAAAACCAAATAAACAAATATATTGATTATAAAAAATACAAATATATAATATATATAAATAATGAAAAATATATATCATGACATGTATTTTTTTATATATAAAAAAGACGATAAAATAATTCAAGATTTTTTTCCGTTAACTTTTTTTTTAAACATAATAATTTAATGGAAAAATAAAAGTACGATAGCATCGATCATAAACATAATAATTTAATGGAAAAAACAAAACTACGATAGCATCGATCATAAAGAGACCGGGTTAAACAAAACGAAACTCAAGAAAACATAATAATAATTTAGTGGGAATCTCGATATACTAAAACAGATAGGACTAAAACAAAGTAAACTTTGATCTCTATATATTAAAATAGATGGAGTTAAACAAAACTTAACTTAAACTAATACAAACTAAGAGGGATAAAGAAACGAAATGCTTCGGGAGATGCTGAACATGTTATTGAAGGAGTGAGAGAGTGCAGCAGAACAAAGCTTTAGTAATAATAAAATGTACCTCGAATAATAGAATGTAATAATATACATAAATGCTGAACTGAAATAAATATTATATTTTTTTATTTGTTTGTTTTTATTTATTTATTTATTTATCATATAAATATAATCAATATAATTTTTATTTATTTAAATATATATTTGTAGATATAATATATAAATTTTATTTATTAATAAATATTTCAGTATTTGTTTTTTATGTTTTTTAAATTATTTTTTTTTATTTTTCAATTTGTGAAAATAAACAAAATATTTTTTTCAAATATATAAAAAATACAATTTACCATAAATATTATTATTTTTTAATTTTATACCAATAAGCCTCTTCTTATTGGAATGGCTATCTCTTTCACACTAGTTTTGATTAACAAATTAGATCGTGTGTGACGATGAAATTCATTATATTCTCAAGACATTTCATGATGGGCCTTATGGACTAAATTTTGCAGATAGGAGAATAGGTCATAATGTTCTTCACCATGAAAACTTTAATGTACCACTTGACCTCCATTTAAAATATAACTTCCTCTAACCACTAATGATGTACTTGTAGAATTCAATCTCCTTGACTCAAGGAAAATATCGATAATAAATTTCTCTATGAACTTACTTCCATCTATGAAAATACAAATGAACTACATTTTTGACAGTTATATAAGTAGGTAGTTTAGGTAATGAGCATATCCAGTAGTCAATTATACACCTAAACTTTCTTCACTTACACAAATTCATACATAGATAACTTGTAATTGTTGATATTGAAGTACCAAATAACAACAAGATTCATCATATTCTAATAGATTCACATAAATAAATCAACAATATATTCTCTCAGTTCTGATCAATATCAAGAACTACTAATTTGAACTATGCCACTCTGTTCATTAATTGGTTATGCATCTTTCCATTTGAGACAAACGAATATAGGAAAATAATTAACAAATAATAAAACCAATTATAGTTTTCTTCCACTCCATATATACATTCATTATTGAAAATATGAAACCCATAAAAATAAAAATAATCATAGCATGAATTCACATATTTTAAGGAATGATTAATAGATTCTTTGGAGGAATAGCTAGTAAAAACAAAATAAGAATGATTTTCTTACAAGTAAGGAAGCGAAAGCAATCACCAAAACTCAAAATGGTGTGGGCAATGTGCACAGGACAAGAGGGAATTACGGATTCCAATTATCAAGTTATTCATACAAATATTACATATTGATATTGTGGGATCATTTCTAACATTTGGATGAAGCATTGAGAATGAGGATATAAGAAAAAAAAGTCCTTGTTTTCACTCGATTCCAATTTGACTTCTCTACAATTACTTGCAAGGGTACACACCAGTTGTGGCATCGAATGTATGCACAATTATGTAAAGTGGTAACCTTCGATGTAGACCTTTTTGATCCAGTTATCATCCATGGAACCTAACCAAAATATGTTTATGTTTCCAAATAAGAGGTTTAGATTCAAGAACCAAAAAAAAATAATATTCAAAGATTGAATTCCATTACAAAAAAATATTGGGTAAATCAAGTTTATTTTCCATCTACGTTTTTTGTTAATGTGTTTATGATGATGCATTCATTTGTTGTTCCTTATACCTCCTACACCATATTCATCTTTGAAAATTATCCCGTGGACACAAGAAACAACAACTACATGACCATGCTTGTGAAGGTCAAGATGCGGTACAATGTCACTAACTTCACCAATCACTTTCCCATTGGTAGGTTTTGTAATGGTAGAATACAAAGACGCCATGAGTTAAGTCAGTGATGGAATTCACAGGAATGGATGTTCCCATTCCAAAATCCAACCAAGCATTCCATAGTAACGAAAGTTCCAAGGAATGTGTTTGTGTCTTGTTATATTAGCCTCTATTTCATAGGTAAAGCACAACATCATTAGGCAATTGAGGTAGACAATCAGACCATCAAAATTATGTTGAACTGATTAGGTAGAAGAAATCTCTAATCAGGATATTTCACACAAAAATTAATGGGGAACCTCGGGATGTAACTTAGTGCACTGGAAAATTAACATAAAGCAAATGTGATGCATAAAATCAATAGAAGCAGATGAATGTATAGATTAATCAAGAACCTTGGGTATAAAATTTTGTTTGACAACAGTTTCAATTATTTTGCATAGAGAATAAAGAATTGTCCTTGTTTTCAGAACTACTGGAACGGATGAAGATTTGGATCAAGCTAGATAACCGTTTCAACTTTTCTTTTATTGTAGACATGCATGAATACCCTCAACTTTACAAGGCTTTAGACCACTAATGTTTGATATTTTGTAGATTCAATGGATAGATGGAGAATACCGACTGTACCAGCAGATGCATATATAAACATATAAGAATGGCCAGCTACAGGAAGTAAATGAAGCTTGCAAATGTAATTTATCAATGCAAAGATAAGATGACAATTATCTGGCATTAGACACAGAAGAAACATGAACAACCTGTTCAAGTGCAAGCTTAGAAAATAAGAGAAAATGGAAATGATACATATAACAACGAAAGAAGATTATATTGCTAGAATGAAGATGAGAAGCTTGAGTAGCAAAGTATCCATAGTCTCCAGAAGTTGAACCCTTGTTACTCTGAATTTTCACATATTTATAGGGCCTTACAATGCTCTCGAGCTTTCTGAGGTTCGCGAGGTCTTAATCTATTCCCTCTATCTTTAACAACTTGATGCCCTGACTAGGCATGCATGGGCTCGGAGGTTTCTTCTCTAAAGTAGAGTAACCTCATTCTGGTACTTTGTTGTGCTGGCAGGGAGCTCGCTCATGCCAGAGATGCCCCTTGATCACTTTTGTTGGTTTTGGCTCTGTTCCATTGTTGATGCTCCATGATCGCTTTTGTTTCGGGCTGCGTCGTGCTATGGCCCTTTTTTTCCCTTTTTGGCCTCTGTCTCCCGGTAACTATTCCCTGGCCTCTAGTCTATGATGGAATGGGTCTACGAGCCTTTGTAATCCCTTTAAATCCTAACAATGATTGTTTTATGTTTTATACAAAAAATGCTACAACACTGCAAACTCCCACTAAGATCTATTTATTTCAAAGTTAAAAATTCCTTGGACTCTATCTATTCCTCTATCAGGTCCATCCTTATCGCTATCGCAAATCGCAAGTGGCCTGTTCCCTTGCTTCCCCCTTGTATTTTAGAAATACATAAAAAAACTGCGAAAATGCATTGAAAATGGCTTTTCTGGGACCTCAAATATTATGAAATAATATTTAGAATACCGTCAGGTCTGGTTCATTGTGTAACACACATATATGTGTAAAGGCCCCTCTCCCTGGTGTTGCTCTGATGCGATATAGTGATATTATCTGATCACAATCGCATATCATGCCCCGAGCCATTGATAGCGCTATTCGTTAATCTCTGATAGTGATTGTGTGATGCGATGTGGGTCGTTGATCTACGTGCTTGATCGATGGTCCATGTTGCATCATTGATCATTGTCGCAAGTTCCATACAATATGTGTCGATATCCACCAATTGACTTCGTCGATTGTGACCCGCTGATCAAATCTAGACCATTGATCGGCCAAATCTAACAGTTGCTATGTGTATCAATGTTTATGCCTCTAATACTCGGTTTTTCGTTGTTTCCTATGGTTTTCTACCTCCTGACAGTGCTTTTCTACCATTCCGAGGGCTCTTGGCATGCGATTATTTTGATCTTTGAGTGATCCTTAAGAAAATTTTGAAGACTTCTGGAGTGTTTTGGATTCATTTTTGGGTCATTTTCCAACAAGGCTAACATTGGCTACTTCTGGGGATGAAATCCTCCCTGTAAGGTTTCAAGAACTACAAAGCAATGCCTTTATTATAAAACCAAAATCAAATCTATCTCATAGTGTTCCATTGGGAATGGAGCCTATATTGTATAGAAAAAATAAAAACTGAAAAACATATCTACAATATCAAGGCTTTAAAGCCTTAAATGAAATCAAGTTTCAAGAATCGCCCATTGACCAGGCCGCCAAAGACATCTTCTCCTTCCAGACTGTGTAGAATAAAGGTATTGTTCTACTGAATTTGGGAGATGACAAATGGACTTGTCCATAAGGAGTCAAACTTACCATGATTACCTTTCTTTTCCTTCATCACATCCCATTTGAGAAACCAGTCACCAACTTGGAAATTTTCCATTTTTGTTTTCGTGTCAATGGTTTCTTTGATTTTCTTCTATGAAATTTTGACTTTTCAACCAGATGCTCTCTAATCTGTTGTAATTCAACCAGGTTATTCATTCTCCTTACCATGTCATTCATTTCATCCTATTCTTCTTGAAAGAATTTGGCCACAGGGAGAATAAACTAGATATGAAAAACAACATTATTGCCATAAACTGGCTTAAATGGAGAATTTCCTATGGACTTCTTGTTGGTAACTTTGCCAGCCCACAGTGCAAACTTCAACTTGGAATCCTATCCCTTTTTGTTGTTCTCCTACTTTTTTTTTACTATCCTTACAAGACTCTTGTTAGATGATTCTTCCAGGCCATTACCTTGAGGATAATATGAGGTATAATGCACCAATTGAATGCCCATGGATTCACACATGTCCACCTAATCTTCTTCCTTGAAAGTTGTTGCATTATCAATGACTAGTTTGGTTGGGCACCCAAATCTAGTGAAAATGTTCTCATTCAAGAAATTTATGAAAACTTGATGATTAGCATTCTTAGTGGGTATGACATCGATCCATTTGGTAAAATAATCAATGGCTACCAAGATCCATTTGTGTTGGCAGGGACAAAAGTTCTTTAAACATGAGTTTCCTTGGAATTATTCATATTCAACCTCAGGTTATATCTGTGTTGATCTTCATTTTGTAGAACAGCTCCACCATCCCACTTTTGGTTGATCTGGTCATTGAATAATGACTTTTCCTAGGAAGCTAAGGTCAAAAAGGAGGCACTGCCTTTGTCTTCCATACAATGGATCTCATCATCTTCATCAAACTACTCTTCGTCCACGACTACGTTCTGGAAAGGGGTCTTCACCGTTTTGTCTTCATTCGCATCTTTGCTTCTTTGCAGAATCTGCAACTGCTCATTAGCTCTTCTATATGGATTTGGATTTGGATTTGTAGGAGTAAAGGTATTATGAACTCTTCCTTTCCTAGGGTGTTGCTCAACCTTTAACTTGGAGATTTCAGAGGCTAATGACTCTATCATCTTAGTCATTTTATCTATCTTAGGGTTTAAAGATGATGAAGACTTGCCCCTTTGTCTTCTTCTATCAACATTTCCCTTGAGCTTATCTGTAGCCATGATGTTTGATTCTACTTCCAAGGCTGCATCTTGCATATCAGCCAAGGTAGCACATTGCCTCTCCCTCAATAGTAGACCGAAGTTAAATCAAAAGCACTGGCATAGGTGAGTTTAGTAGAGGTAGTGGTGGGTTGTACTTCAGCTAGTATATTGTTGTACATGTGGTTAAACCTCTTATTAAAATCAGAAAGAAACTTACCATTTTCCCTCTTTATGTTGCCAAACTTGGTGTGGTAGTAGATTAGATCCTTCTTATACCCCCAATGATTTAGGAATGCATCATCTAAAGCCTCAATATCTGCTATAGATCTTGGGGTCAGTTCTCTAAACCATTTTCTAGCCTCTCCATCTAGGCTTTGGATAAAGACTCTCATCCACACATCATCTTCACTAATGTCCAAGTTATCAACATAGCTATAGAATGATTCAAGATGATTCTCATCTATAACAACTTAAGTCCCAGTGAACTTGGGCCTATACTTCTGCTATTCTGTAGTAGGCATGGAATTCAAAGGAGTGGGCACTACTAGAGTTCCATACCTAGCAGCTATGATTCTTTCCATTTTTGTAGGTTCTTGTGGTCCTGCCATAGCTGTGGTGGCTATAAGGGTACTGGCAGTCTGAATGATAGAGGGATGAGGAGTGACTGATAAGACTAAGGGAGTATGATGGGTATAAGGTAGGGTTTCCTTTGGGCATACAACAAAAGGAGAACCTAAAGAATAAGAAGCTTTATGAATCTCTCATATTTTCTCTTCACTACTAGTATTAGATGCTATACTCTCAACATGTATTTGTTCTATTACAGGATTTTCTTGAAGAGATATAGAATATTGTTTAGATTCACTTGAACATGATGCTCCTTTCTGGAATACTTTTCTTTCTTTGATGATTTTCTTAGGATCCAATACTTGGTCAGCTTGTGGCTTCTGAGGATTTCTCCGAGTATGCCTCACAAACTGAGCCAAAACTATGAAGTGGAGTCACCAAGAGGTTTGTCCTCTAGTAGAGTTTCTAGATAGATGATTACAATCGAAAAAGTGGCCAGATTTTGTCTATCATCAAAACTGGATCTGTGTCGTCTCCCAAGGAAGCTAAGCTTCAGTTTCCTCTCCCCAGCAACGATGATAATTATGTTATCACTCCAAGAAACTCTCCTAGGTTGCAACTCAGAGATGCCTCGTAACATATAATCTTCAATATTGTTCTCGAAACTATTGGAATGGATGAAGGTCTGGATCAAGCCAGATAACCATTTCAGCTCTCTTTTTACTCAAGGCATGCATGAGCACGCTCAACTTTACAAGGCTTTAGACCACTAATGCTCAATAGTTTGTAGATTCAATGTATAGATGGAGAATACCGACTGTACCAATAGATGCACATATAAACACATATGAATGGCCAGCTAGAGGAAGTAAATGAAGGTTGAAAATCTAATTTATCAATGCAAAGATAAGATGACAGTTATTTGGCATTAGACACAGAAGAAACATGAAAAACCTATTCAAGTGCAAGTTTAGAACATAAGAGAAAATGGAAATTGAACATATAACAACAAAATAAGCTTATATTGCTAGAATGAAGATGAGAAGCTTGAGTAGCAAAGTATCCACAGTCTCCAGAAGTTGAACCCTTGTTACTCTGAATTTTCACATATTTATAGGCCCTTTTACAATGTTCTCGAGCCTTCTGAGGCTCGATAAGTCTTAATATATTCCCTTTGTCCTTAATGACTTAATGCCCTAACTAGGTACGCATGGGCTTGGAGGTTTCTTCTCTAACAACAGAGTAACCTCATTTTGGTACTTTGCTACGCTGGCAGGGAGCTCGTTCATGCCAGAGATGCCCCCCGATCGCTTTTTTTGGTTTTGGTTGTGTTGCACTGTTGATGCTCCATGATCGCTTCTATTTCGGGCTGCATTGTGTTGTGGCCCTTTTTTTCACTTTTCGGCCTCTGTCTCTCGGTAACTAATCCCCGACCTCTGTTTTGTGATGGAATGGGTCTTCGGGCCTTTGTAATCCCTTTAAATACTAACAATGATTGTTTTCTAGTTTATACAGAAAACGTTGCAACACTATAGACTCCTACCAAGCTCTGTTTATTTCGAACTTAAAAGTCGTTGAACTCTGTCCATTCCTCTATTAGGTCCATACTTATCGCTATCACAAATTGCAAGTGGCTTGTTCCCTTTCTTCCCCTTTGTATTTTAGAAATACGTAAAAAACTGCAAAAATGCATTGAAAATGGATTTTCTGTAGACCTCAAATATTACGAAATAATATTTAGAATACCGTCAAGTCAGGTTCATCGGGTCGCACACATATATGTGTAAAGGCTCACTCCATGGTGTTTCTCCGATGTGATATATCAATGCTATCTAATCGTAATCACATATCGCTCATGCCTCGAGCCATTGATAGCGCTCTTCACTAATCTCTGATAGTGATCCTGTGATGCAATGTGGGTCATCTATTTGCATGCTTGATCGACGGTCCACGTTGCATCACTGATCTTTGTCGCAAGTTCCATACAGTCCAAGCCGATATCTGCCGATTGTGACCCACCGATCAGATCTAGACCGTTGATCAACCACATATGACGGTTTTTGTGTGTATCAATGTTTATGCCTCTGATACTTGGTTTTTCATTGTTTTCTTTGGTTTTCTGCCTCCCGATAGTGCTTTTCCGCCATTCTGAGGGCTCTTGGCATGTGATTGTTTTGATCTTTGAATGATCCTTAAACAAATTTTGAAGACTTCGAGAGTGTTTTGGATTCATTTTTGGGCCATTTGCCAACAAGCCTAATAGTCCTCACAATGTTCTCGACAATGCCTCCTCACACTTGTATATATTCATTAACAAAAGAAACAAATACCAATTTGGAAAAATAAATTACATAACAAAAAAATTTTCACACTTGTCTTCGTTACAAAAGTTATTCCCAAAATGTCTTTGATACCAAGAAAGAAATCATAACTTCTCACACACACACAAAATTTGTTTTTCTATTAGGTTTCACACTAGAATACATCACACTAATATAGTGCATATGAGATCCAATAGATTCTAAGCTAGGAGATTTTTTGTGGAGAAAATATCTCAACAACCTAATCCAATCAACATATTGAATCTTCTTGTATACTATTGTAACCATTAGTTTTAATTTCAATTCACAAAAGTGACATGACAAACATTTTATATCTATATATATGTATTCCTCATATGGAATATATAGCATTGTACTTGTTAAATATATATACATAAATATATAAGAATTATATATACTCCTTATATAAATCCTTTTGCCTAAAATATTGCAGTTTTTGCAATCTCTCTAATTAATCTAATCACTTAGCATCCTAAATCTAGTTTGTACTTCTCAAACTAGGATATATTAATATCACCCAAATTGAATATATATGAATCTAAAATCACTTGTGTACCACAAGCCAACAAAACATTGTCCCTTTGCACATACTCCATATTGAGCACTCTCGCAAATCTCCCCTTTCTATTTTGTGAGATAATGAAATTTTCACTTTTAATGGCCTCAAAATTTTCATCTTCAATCAATGAAGCTTGCAACTAGGATTTACACTTTGGACATGCAGTCTATAAAGAGACCTCTATAGGAATGTGTTTATACTTTATGATCTTTGTAGTCAGCCCTTCTGGACAAAAATGGAGGTAGAACCCTCCGATCAATTTTTGTTAAAATAAAAATTGATAAAAAAATTAATAAAATCATAAATTTAATTTATAAACTTTGAGCATTGAAATAGAAATTGATAAAAAATTCTTAGAACTATAAATTTAATTTATAAACTTTGAACCATTTAAATGTTTTTTAAACTATTTAAAACAACTTCTGTAAAAATATCCAAAAGGTAAAATAAATAGTTAAACAAAGCCGTCAAATTAACGCCTTCAATTTCGAGGTAATACCGAAGAGAAATGGTCAATGATAGAGGATTGTCAAAGGCAGTGGTCAATGGCTGAAGATTTAGAAAATTTAGCTGGTAATGGATCAATCTGCTCTGAACTGGTAGAGTCTCTGCTGGCACGGCTACCCCTGATTGCGTTTTTCATTTTTGTAGCGTCTACAAGTGTTGGAAGGATGCTTTGTCATGCAAGCATATCGGTCGTCTGTGGGCCGAATCAGGCGGTGGGCAACCGTGCCTTATTTTGTGTATGCCCAACACTCTGATGGGTTTTCTGCTCTATTCTTTTCCTCTCATTTATGCCAGATAGTCGCGGCGTGAGTTACTGAGGATCCACGGCAGGGATGCTTTTGGTGGACATCCCCATCTATCCAATCACCTTCGGAAGTTCGTTCTCGTGGATGTGCGTTTACAATCCTCTCAGCTGGTACGTCTTACTTATGGACGTACACTCCTTTGAGCTGGTACGTATTGATTTATTATTGTTGTAAAATATTTTTAGTGTTGATGCAAAGAATTAATTTTA
>APFE030876942.1:0-10234 GCA_000404065.3 Pinus taeda | reverse complement strand
GTAATTAAAGATCCTATGGAGTTTGTTGTTTATGGATTAAGGCGCCACATATTTTCTTTCTGTAAGAGAATAAGAGAAGAGAACAAGTGATAGGCTTGGAGGGGCGCAGCAGTGCGTGTGCTTTGTTCAATGGGTATAAGTGTTGAGAGGTACGAGGGGTGCAGTTGCTCTGATCCAATGAGCTTTGATGGGCGTTCAGATGGGTGTTTCAATAGACGTAGCTCCTGTAAAAACAAAAACATCTAAGGGCCCAATTGAGAGGCTTTAAGTTCTACATGATTGGCAAGCATCCGAGCGATCCAACTTCCCTCAATCAAATAGCTAGATAGCAGAGGCACAAGATTTAAGCCCTACATTTCAGTGTATGAATGCCTCATATATAAGGCATTGGGTAGATAGTAGAGGCACATGCAAAGATAGAGCCCGCAACATAAGCTACACAGTATGAGTCACCAATGGCAGAGATGGTTGCATTCGAATGAGTGAAAGCGTCAATAACAGATTTGGTTGACGCGGTTGAACCACCACTAGAACAAAGATGGGAAGCAGGTAGGAGCACCATGTCTATCAGCATCATATGTACCACCATCATCACAGGTACATGGAAAGTACACGCAGTAGCCAAATGGTGTGGTTTCGTTGCAGTGTGCGTGCCGCCTAACATATATCTTACGAAGAAACTAAATAACCCAAACATTTCAACCAAACATTTAATGCAAATGAGCTAATGCTAGCATTAATTTCACAATTCAAAATGTGAAGGAAACAAATGAAAATAACATATGGTCTAGCCTCCCTACCTCGAAATGAAGCCAAATAAAATAACAAAAAATATTTCACTATGAAAATATATATCGTGAGTTTGAAAACTTTCATTATTCAAAATCTTAACCAACTCAAATTCACACCAAATTCGCACCATTCTGATCACTGTAGTCCCTACCTTACCTACAACAAACGCTCACAAAAATTATAAATGTGAGATATTTATATTTTTTTCATCATCCTTCCCCTCGGGGTTGAGAATTTACAACTTCAGTTCTCCCTTCCCTATAGAGATTAAGCCCCTTCCCTAAAGGGATTAAGTTCAGTTCTCCCTTCCCTAAAGAAGGTTACGTTACATCCATATCTGGAACTTTCCTACGGTATATACCGTATAACAAGGATTCTATGAATGGGTCAAAGCATCAGCGTATTTTTTCATAAATTTATTACGTTACATCCATATCTGGAACTTTCCTACGTACCGTAGTAACAAGGATACATCAGCGTATTTTTTCATAATTTATTTTAATATCTACCATTCGTAAACCAAAAGCAACAACGTTGTCTAAGAATGTGGCTGCTGGGATTCGAGCCCAGGTCTCCACGGCCACAACGTGGAATTCTCACCACTAAACTACAGCCACGATATAAGTGCACATTCAATGCATACTCAATTCAAGCCCTGTACCTGGCATGTTGTTATATGAGCATACAGAGTTCATGCCACTTGAGTTTGTAAGAACGGACGAAAACAAAAAGAAAGGGACGAAATTTACGTTTTTAATGAATTTATGTCTTCGCATATTTTATAAATTTGAAATTAAAAAGTATTTAGTCTTAATTTATATGGGTAATAACACTGTTCTATTAAATAAACATGAATACGTTTTCATGCATAAAATTATACATGGAATGTGAAATTTTATTTTACATGATATTTTTTTTAAATGAAAACTAAAATTACACATTATTACGTTATCGGCCAACATTATTTTTAATACATGGTTCTGTTTTTTAAGTTTTCTTTCATTTTAAATTTTGATTTAATTTAAACATTAATGGTTATTAAAAGTTAGAGCCAGTTTATGTAATTGTAAGATATAACATGTATTAAAATGGTTAATAAAAAACTGATTTCATTTTATTGAATTTATATTTAAAAAAGGAAATTTATTAAAATGTGTTATTTTAGTTAAATGAACAATAATGAAGAAGCTAAAAAGGAATAAGGTTTTTTTAACAAAGATTTTTTTTTGAGAAGCATGTCTAATATCTAATACTATAAATAAATGTATGATGTATGTGAAACAATGTTAGTCATTAGGTATATTATGTCTTATAAGTCTATTAAGTGAGTATGGAAGTTGGGCATGCGTCTCTTCTTATTTTATGCCAAGGGATATAAGCAAGAGGTAATTAACTTGGTGCATGTGAGCATGGAAAACTAGCCTCTCACAAGTCGTTGGTGAAGTTTGAACATCATTCAAAGGAAGAATAGTAAGCATACATGGTCCTCACATGTCATGAGTGCCTAGAGAGAACCAATTGAATCTCTAAAGATAATCTCTAAGGATAGGCCTATAATCTTGTAATAGAAAGAGCATTGAAATATAAAGTGTTGCTCAATCTTAAGTTCTAAGGAATCGATCTAGCGAATAAGAGGAATATGGTGATCAATCTCAATATGAAGTTGGCGGGAAAAAACTCTAAGCTAAGCTAAAAAGACCCTCAAGCTGCAAGGACATTGGAATTTGGTGTACCCTAGGCACTAAATGATTTTGTCATTGCTTGGAGATCTACAAGTTTGATTGAAGTTTGGGGGAATGCAACTCTTTAATCCTAGAAATGTGGATTGATGGTACACTTTTTAAATGTCAATGAGAAAAAGCAAGCCTAGAGGCTCTCATATACCAACTTAAATCAATTTCATGTTTATATGCTCCATAAAAGATTTGAAAGAAACAAATGCAAAAATATAAATAATGTTTTTTTTTGTCAAGTTGTTTGTGATCCTCCAAGCTTGGTCTGTGGCTTGAGGGGCCGCGACCCAAGGGCATCTAATCTGTCAAAGTCACCCAAGGATCACACCTGGCCTGGACCACACTAGCCCTTAGCTGGTTGGATTTTTTAGAATGTCTCCTCCCCCCTACCACAGTGCACAACCACCTCACATGAGGTTTGATCCTGCGTCACCTTGCTAATGAGGACCATCCTCAACCAGTTGTATTAGTGGGACTTGAAAAAAATATAAATATTGTTATTAATACATAAAACATTTATATCTTTTATTTTTCTTTTTTCAAAATCATAACAATTTGATAACATTGGAGTAATTTGGACAAGGCACATGTTTAAACCTTTTGGTTTCCACTATAAGACTAAGAGTATATCTAATAGCCTATAAGCCAAATATATCAGTAACTTGTGACTTACCAAGAGCCGAGATGTCTCAACCCCATTGAAGTGGACTCTATCATAAGCGTCACCTACTCTTTGACCCTTATCATGATGAGCCAACATATCCTTTTACGAGAATTGAAACTAGGTGGAGAGTATAACAAACAATTTAAGTGGGGGAGTCACAATTCTAAAATGGTGGAAAAAGGATGTAGAAATACAGTGATAGAATTGCAATTTCTCAAGAAATTTAATCTCAAATCAAGAGACACAATTCTACTCTATTGCTCTACAGAAATTAAGTCACAATTTAGAATACCAATCGCAAACATGCATCATCGAATCCACAACTACACAAATGTTTTTAGGGGAAAGAAACTGCTAAAAACCCCTTAAGACTATCTTCATTAATCAAGTGAATTGAGAAACAATTACAATTGTGATCTCACACTTTGAGGACAAACTACAAGTGTAAACATGTTCTCACTCTGCCTACACTTGCTACGCCTGCACTCATGTTGCCTACACTCACTCCTATTTCCTTGTGAAATTTTTGAGGAAATAATCTCTTATTCTTTAGGAATTTCCTCCAAATTAATTGCGCAATTCCCAAGGATTGATCACCCAACCAATAGTTAAATTGTACACTCAATCTAGTACATAATTAATTGTACATTGCCTTGGAATCTCCACCATAGCTTGAGAAATTCGAATTCCTTTCATGCATGAGCTATTTTGGGTTGATTGATTACTTAACTATATGATCTCTGAGTTAGAGTACTGTCCCACTGCATAAATGACCTCCAACTAGTTCTATTAACAATAAGAACTATTTAACTGAATACAACTGGAAATAAATGACCTTGATTGCTATGAATTAGCAATCACACATGCATAATTGAACTCTAACCCCTATAACTCGAATTTAATGATCTAACTAAGTGAAAAGAACCATGTCACCTCAGTTAACTACCTCCAAGTTGTCTACTGATGTGGAAATTTTGAATTTTCTTAATTTGACAAAGGCTAAGTCAAATTGAGCCTTTCTTGCTACACTTCTAAACACTCTCTCTTAGCAAGAAAGGGATTATCAATCACCCTATTATTCACTTATGGAATGTATTGTAGCACTACCTCTCACTATTGCTATTTCTACTACAAAAACTACAACTGAGAAGTCTCCAAAACACTGAATCACTTGTGCCACTACAACTCTCTACTAGGAAAACTGCACTAGTGATTCTACACTATGTCTCTTGCATTACTATCAACACTCCTTTGTGCTCCGCAACATCTAACTGCCCCAACTAATACTGATCATTTTTCTACTCAATACTATGGGCTCCTATAGCAAGGTAATGATCCATGAGAAGGACACCTCAATGGACCCTGGTTAAATTTCTACAATTCGGGGGCTAGGGATCTAGATCACCCACCTCACTCCTAGAGGTATAGTTGCATGGATGGAAAAATATGATCTACTCATACTGTTTCTATTGCTCTGTTGTTGCTTCCACACCACTGCTACAACTACTATAATAATGAGTTTGATCTCCCCAGATCTAGAAGTACTAACATCCATAGAGCTCCTCCCTCTTAAACTAGATTCCCTTTGAGTTTTGATCTCCTTGTGGGAAATCTCGCTGCTCCTCAATCTACCAATATCAATGATCACAACTCCTTTTTGTGTCACTAAACATTGGCTCACCAATCTGCCCACTAGCAACCTTCTAGCTCCATTAATAAGTCTACACATAGAGTCTTCTGGATCTACCCTAAACCAAAGCTCTATCAAGCTACCTCCTAATATTCCATGGCTCCTTTCATGTGTACTATACTTGAGGTCTTCAAGTTGTTGCATACTGCATATGAAAGTCATTATTCACAACTACGTTTGTGAATATTCCTCAACCTTCTAAATCTTCCCTATCTCTGTGACATATCAAATACTACTGTCACTCTTCTTAGGGCTTTCATATATTCTCACATACAGTCAGTCCTTGACTGATCTACAACTTTTGCAACGAGCCCTCTTATCTCTGATTTGTTAAACACCAAACCAATGAACTAGGGCAGAAAAACCAACCCTCTTGATTTCTCTTGGCTACTCCATAAGTCATTACTTAGGGTATCAAAATACAACCCACTTGTTGTGACATGCCTTCCAATTGTCCACAACACTTAGGGCAACTAGACATCCACTAACAGGCATCCAACACACAATACATAAGTTGAATACTTGTTCTAATGTGATTCTTGCTCCGATACCATGTAGAAATATGGTGATAGAATTGTAATTGCTCAAGAAATTTAATCTAAAATCAAGAATTGTAATTTAATACAATTCTACTCTACTACTTTGCGAAAATTAATTCATAATTTATAACAACATTCGTAAACATTCAACATCAAATATACAGGTACACAAACATTTCTAGGGGAAAGCAAGCTAAAAAACCCTTATGCCTATTTGTATTAATCAAGTGAATTGAGAAACAATTACAATTGTGATACCTAGCTTTGAGGACAAACTGCAAAAGTAAACTTGTTCTCACTCTACCTACACTAGCGCTATGTAACAAGCCTGGTAAAAATTCATGTAAAAAATATAAGACCAAGGTCATGGGACATGTATTCTAGGTTGATTGTTAGGAAAAACATCTTACTAGGTGTTCATTTGGTTTATTATGGATAAAGGAATTGACAAAGGAAATGGATAAGCTTTGGAAAGGAAAAGTGGAATTAATTGGCATTTTATTTATGAAAATAAAGGAAATTACGAAAAAAGGAAGGTGAAAGGTCATAGGTTTCATGTGAGGAGGAAAATAAAGGAAAATAATGGAAATTGAAGAATTTAGAGGCCTCATTAATAAAAAGGATTTTGAGGATCATTTGGTAGCTTTTTCTCAAGACGTTTTGTCAGTTCAATTTTGGAGCTCTCTCTCTCTCTCACTCTTGGACACTTAGAGCATTCTTGGAGCACTCTAGCATTGGAGGAAAGAAGGCAAAGGGAATCAAAGATCAAGCAAGGAAGAGTAGGATCAGGGAGCTACAATGGGATTATTTGTAGGTTAGAGCATTCTTGGAGCACTCTAGCATTGGAGGAAAGAAGGCAAAGGGAATCAAAGATCAAGCAAGGAAGAGTAGGATCAAGGAGCTACAATGGGATTATTTGTAGGTATCGATTTTCATGTGTGATTTCCTTGCTAGTTTTGGCATGCATGGTTATGCATGTGTGTTCTTAGTTCTCTTGATGTCATTGGCATGGGTTTTTCTAGGTGTGACAATATTCTTCAACCTTGCCGTGCCATTTCCGGATAGCCATGGTGTGATGGGGTTATCATGTTTTGGTTGAGCTAGATTTCTGGATGGATTCAAAACTGAGTGAGGTGGATCTATGAAAGAAAGAACACATGACCTAGTGATCCTTGAACCAGAATGTGGATTGCAGTAAATCCTTGGCCTAGTAACCCCTTGTTACACAAAAATATCATCACCATGACTATTTGCAGTTAGTATGGGTCTATCATCACTTATACTAGCCTCCTAAGCAAGTCTCAGACCTTAGCTCTTCATGTCAAGCTTTACAAATGAGAGAAAGACATTGAAAATCAATAAAACTCTGGTTCCGCACTTTCTCTCACTTTTGCCGGCGGGACCGCACTCTTTGTTCATATTACCTGCGTATCTGCACACTCTGTTTGTAAAGGGGTGGGTGTTTACCCCTGTAAAAGTCAAAAAGGCGCAAGTTTATTCTAAAAAACTCACTTTGGGTTAATTCTTAGATGTTTCTAGAAGGAATTTTGACGTGGATTGTTCACTCCAAGGTGGTTCATGCATCCCAAAAGAGAAGGAGCTAATCCCTTGATAGGAGGAGTTATCCCTTTGAAGGGGGGCTTTATCCCTTTGAAGGAGGATCTAGTAACTTCCCTCCATTGCACTATAAATTAAGGCATTGGGTAAGTTGTTGGGGAGGTTAGAAGCTGAACATTTTTTAGGGTAAATGCTGATGGAATTGGGATTTCCTAGTTAAACTTGAGAGGAGAGATCACATACCTTTTTGGTTTCATTGGGAAGTGAGTGAAACTTGTCAAAGTAGAGGAGACTTCTTGTCGGACCCTGGGAGGAGCTTGTACAACATCAAGACACAGGTTGTAAATCTCTTCTTTCATTTGAATTAATACAATCAGATTAATTTTTCTCAACAAATTGTCTTATGTGGTTTGTTTCATAATCTCCTTGATCATTATGATGAATATGCTTTATGATATTGGCTTTTCACGTGCTATTTAATTTTTTTGCTTGTTTGTGTTTGCAGAATTACACTTCAAGGAAGCTCATTCGGAGCGAGGGAGCGAGGCTTCCACAAACTTGCATTGGACCCAAGGTAGGCCTAAAACACTTGTTTGCCTTTGTTTTTAATTGCATATTTAGAGAAAGATAGTATTTGATTGGCTTGCTTGTCACTAGATATCTTTAGATACTAGGAAGGTCGATCTTGTCCGCAACCTCGACTCATTCCGTGTGACAAAATGGCGACTCCACTGGGGACTTGATTGTTTTCCTTGTTTTTACTTTGACTTGAGAAACTTGTCTTTTTGTTTCTGTTTTTGGCTTGTTGTGTGTGGAATTGGGTGGATTTAGTGGATCTAGGTTTGTTTTTGCTTTTCATAACTTTAGGAGAAGCCCACACCCTGTGCTTGTATCACATTGTGTACTTCTACGCATGTTTACTTTGCACACAGAGCATGCACGCACCTGTGTAAACTCTGAACCTGCGAACCCTGCTAAAATTTTGAAAAACTTAAATTTTACTCTTTCAATTAGTTTTGTTTTGGTTTAGATGTTGTTATCCTCTACCCAGACCTGCATGTGACTTGTTAAAAGCTTTCCTTGGTTTAATTCCATTGGTGTTAGGGTTTTAGGTGAAATTCCTATAAGTTTTGGTTGCCAGTCTTGATTTTCATTTTGGTCGTGTAGTAGCTCAGAGCTTAGAAGCGTAGAAGCCTCAGATCACCTTGGTTTTTACTGGCCTTCTTATGAGTCTGGCCATTTGCAAAATCTACCTTTGTTGAGGAATCCATCTTGTGTTTTCTCTTTGCAAAACTTCGAGAATCTTGTGTTAAAAGTTTGGATTTCATTTTGACAAAAAAGAACAAAAAATTACTTGTTTTTTGACTGATTTGTGATTCTGGACAAGTTAGTCCTTGGTTTGCTTATCGTCAAGTGAAACATCCTTAAAAAGAAAAAACATCTTGTAAGCTTTTACTTCAAGTAGTTTTCTATAGTTTGTAGATCTTAAGATTTGCTTTATTCATAGTTTTCTCAAGATTTGCTTTAGTTATAATTTTGAGTGTTTTTTATAAAATTACAAAAATCTCTTTCGAAAAAGTTTGTTTTGGTAGCATTTGAGCATTTGAAAGAAAAGGGAAATTTTCGTGAAAATAACTAGTTGTCTCGTTTGAGTGCATTGGAACAAAAACTCTTCTTTTAATTTGTTTGTTAAGAAAGATTTGTGTTTACATGCATTTGCATTCTCAAACTCTTTCCTAGCTAGAAGTTCATTGAAGAGTAAAGATTGTTTAATCATATTCAGTGCATCTTTTTAGTGATTTTGAGTCGAGTCTTCACACCACAAGTTTCATCTCAGCACCTCTTGACTTAATCAAAAACCAATAAAAATAACGCTTAAAGTAAAATCAATCTAGAAATCTTTATTTCTAGGGCTCTATTACACCAACATAGCTTAGGCTAGTGTCTTGGAGTAAGGAGTACTTAACTCTCCAAGACAATAAAACAAACAAGTAGTTGTATCTTGCGGTAGGAGAGAAATCCAATTGTTGCATCTATGCTCTGGGAAAGCTCTTCTTAAAGGAGAAGCACGAGATGGTGTCTGAACCAGTGTGAGAATCAATCCTTCCTCATTGGGAACGATGCCAGATATTCACGTATTAAAAACAGTAAACCTCGGATTAACCATTGTCGAGGGCCTGGGGTCACTTGTTGGTAAACCTTGGTTTATGTCAAGGAGCTTCAGGGGATTGAGCTTGTTACTCTGCCCTTGCGAGCGTATCGGATCGTAGACTGTTCCCCAGGTATTATTTGTTTCTGTTGGTGCCATAGTGACCATATTCTATAGGATTCTTCCTAGGTGATTGGTGGTGGGAAGATCCCACTATACCTGGAGCAGACGTCGGCTAGATCTCACTTGGATTTTCTGGGGGGTTCTCTTCACTCGAGACGGGTTTTAGTGGAGAAACTTGTGCCAGTCTATTCATTAAGCAGGTTTCCGGGGTAACTGTTCCAACCGCTATTTCTGTATTGAACTCTGCGATGTTGGATTTCATCACCAACTAGTGTTTTCGGTATGGAAAGTTATTGTTTGTGTGTGATTGACCTCCTTAATTTTTTAGGCGTGTGATTCAATTTGTTTGGTTCTTTAGAGGCTTTAGGTGGTTTTCATTGAGATTTTACTTAGTTTTCGTGTGAAGTAGTTAAAAGTTTTTAACCATGGCTGAATTACCGAGGAAGTCCCGTAGACTTCGGGGCCAACCTCCTGAGTTTTCACCAAGCCATCTTGAAGGGATACGGGCCCTGGTAACTCCTAGAGACAGTAGAAGTGGGTCACCTGAAAGAGGAGAATCTGCTTTGGTGGGATATCCTGATTTTTCAACATTAATAGCAGATTATAGTACGCATCCTGTATCCGTTTCAGAAGTTATTGGTAGTGTTTCATCTACTAGTGATATAGGTGAAGAACCTGAAATATCTGAACCCGAATCTGAAATTGCTGCTACTCCAATATCAGGGTTTGATTCTCCAGCTTCTAGTGGTCCTAGTTCACCTAGGGTAGAAGCGATAATTACCCAAAATCTTCCTTCTGGATGAATAACTATTGAAGAACTTGCTATTTCGGAAAACGAAGAAGGCATCCATGTTCCAGAAGATTGACCTATTTTAGACCTTAGGGAGCGTGAATCAATCTTTTATAGTCCACCTAGGAGTAGTGCTTGGTATCTTTCATTGACTGATTTTTTGGAAAACCCGGGACTAAGTTTTTCACCACCTCGTA
>APFE030876935.1:0-11868 GCA_000404065.3 Pinus taeda | reverse complement strand
CACCAAATGCAATCGTACTTGCTACAGATATTACAATTATTATAGAAACACTTTTGCATATACTAAAATTCTACAGATATTCTTGCAATCTTAGCTTCTGCAAATATCACAATTCTGTTGTGTATATATCTAATCACATGAATTCCTCCTCTGGTTGGACTCGCTCTTGTATTTTGATTTATAGCTATTGGGTTAGGCATAACCATGGGACAAGTAACATTAACTCCCGATCCACATAGGCCTGTCTTTGAAATAAGTCTTCTTTAATGTGTTGAATATACGTCTTGTTGGTATCCTCCCTTTAAGTTTGTTGTGTGAAATGGTTACCCATAATAGATGACCCAAGTTCCCTAATTGCTAGGGTAATTCTCCAGTAAGATTGTTCATTACCAAATTAAGCTTTATCTATGGACTCAACTTGGATAATTACTTGGGTATATTTCCATTCAAACTATTGTTTTCCGAGCTCGACAAAGCCATACATGAACATTCGCCAATTTCTGCAGGAATTCATCGAGATGATAAATTTCCATTAGTTGCAACACTAAAAGAGCATCGGCATTACCAAGTCCCACATGTATGGCTCCAAACATATGATTGTATCTTAGATCCAAAGACACCAATGAATTCAGATCACCAATCTCTGACATAATGTTTGAGGTGATAAGGTTATCTGAGAAGTTGAATAGCTTTAAATTGGAGCACTGAGTGATTTATGGAGATATTTCGCCACTCAACCTACTGTGTGAAAAATATAGTTCTTCCATAAATTGGTATAATTTTGTGAACCAGCTTGGAGAATGCTTCCACTAAGAAAATTTCATGATGGATATATGTTTTGTAAACCCAACAAAAACAACTCACTAGGAATGCTTCCAGTAAAGAATATGATACCTGGTGAGTAGTTCAGATTAAGGAGCCGAGTGGCACTACCAAGGAATGCATCGACCAAAACAATTTAATCAGGTCCCAAAACATTCATTGTGAATGCATTGAACTTTGAAGCCATAATGGAGAAAGATGAATAGCTAAATAGATGCTAAATAGATGAGGGCAACAGAGAGAGAGGCTAGGGAATTGTAATTCTATGGTTTGGGTAAACGAGGAGAATTCTAGTTTCCCATTGGCTACCATATATATGGAAGCAACATTATTGCTATTTTTATCTGTGGGGTTTTGCTTCAATGCCCACTTTGCAGACCAAATTTTTTTAAGACGAAGTGAATGATAAGAGGAAGTTGACAGGGTCCTCCTCTGCTCTGCTTTGCTCCATGAATTAGATAATGTGCATTTTAAGGTTAAATGGGTTGTGCAGGATGTTGGATGATCAGTTCTATTGGCATATGGATGAACGTTGAGATATGTTGAGGCCTTCTAGAAAGGGATTTTTAAATGGGTGAAAAATCAAGGTAATACACAGTGGTCTGGGAGTTTAGTCATGGGGATTTATTCACTGTTGTTGATTTTGATAAGATTTATTTAGGGTCTTAGAATCTTGTTTTCCTCAATTGACCATTACTAGGTTTCAAAGACTAGTATTAGGTTTCAGAAGATAATCCAGCTTCAAGTATTGTGACAAAGAAGAACATCAAGTTATTATTTGAAATGCATAAAAAGGTGGATAGAATTCAAGGAAACTACTCTGGATCATTGGTATCTCTAAAGCATATCTGCATGAAGCCAGTTGGTGAGGAGTGTGCAAGTCAAACTGTTTTACAATACTATAAAATGTAACCAGAACTGTTTGATGATTATGAAGGGTCTTCACATGCGTTGTTTTTCTTTGAGCATTACACATCTTCGGAGCCATGCTTGAGTTCATATCATGCTCCTGTTGACCCAAGCACAATATTAGGGGGTTACAAGGGAAGCAACTATTCACACGCTACTGCATTTGTTATCACATAACTTAAAGTTGTGCATTTGTGCTTAAAGTTGCAATAGCTTAAAGTTGTGCATTTGTTGCTTTCATTTGAATAGGAGTCATTTGATATCTGTCCAATGTCTGTTAAATTTATCCTGATTTCTTTCGTGTGACACTTTAGTTTTTGTTATGTTGTGGCTTCAGTAACTACTCCTTCCTATTGTTGACCACCCAATCCTTTTCCAAGGGTTTTATAGATTACAGATTAGATAAAAAAATGCATTTCCATCGACTGACCCGAGCCCTCATCATATGGTCGCCAATTTTCTCTAAACATTTTAGAAAAGCTCTGCACTACAAGCCAACGTGAGTTCATTTTAAATGGGCTAGCCTATTTTTGTGAGGAATCCTTTATTTCAAACAGAATTGGGAGATGATCAGATACCCCCCCAGCCTACTCGTTGATGAAGAAGGGGGAATCAGTAAATCAAATGATCCACAATTAAAAACTGGTCTAATATCTTAGTAATATACTCATCCCCAGCCCTCATATTTCTCTAGGTAGGCATGTATTGATTAGGGAGAAAATTAAAAAGGTTCCTGGCTACGAACTTATTTGAGAAATAATCAAATAAGAGATCAAACCTGGCACAAACACCCTGACTTTGACCCTTTGATTGAAAATTTTAAGTCACCTCCCACAACCAAGTTGTCCTAGTCAAAGATAGTTTTGGTGAAGAAACCATCCCAGAACCCCATCCGACTCTCATGATGCCCATAAATATTGATCAAAGTGTAAGAGTAATTCATTTGTCCTATCAACAATGTCAAGAAATTTTCCATCATTTCAACTCCTTTGCATTACATCAATAGATAATAGTTTAAAACTGAGAAAAATAAGTTTTCAATTTACTATTTGTTAATAACAAATTCCGTACCTTTATTTTGTGTTCTCTTTCATATCACACTGAGGGTATTCAAGCAGAAAGCAATGCTTTGGAGCAAGTTATATGATAGGTTCTCCTTCAGATATTTCTTTCAGTGCACTTTGATTTGAACCTGCAGCTACTTCAGGGCAACCTTTGGCAACAAGAAGAGAAATATGAATGAGGGCAACAGAGAGAGAGAGGCTAGGGAATTGTAGTTCTATAATTTGGTTAAACGAGGAGAATTATAGTTTCCCATTTGCTACCATATATATGGAAGCAACATTGTTGCTATTTTTTTTTTTGTGGGGTTTTGCTTCAATACTCACTTTGCAGACAATGAATCTCGACATGACAACATGAAAAGCCAATTGTAAATTAGAAAATAAAATTTCCAATTGTAAATTAGAAAGTAAAATTTCCAATTGTAAATTAGAATGTAAAATTCTACGAGCTAGGTGCCTCACAACCTGCCCTTTCTAAATATAACTAATTTCTATGTTTTTAATGTTGATAAACAGACTATTGACTTTCTCGTGAGCATGGACATTTTCAATGAGATGATGCCACATGGCTCTTTGTGATTGGTTACTTTGTGATTGGTTAAAAAATATCATAAGGGTCAACGAGCGTCGACGGGGTTTGAACCCTCAACCTCCCGCACAACAGTCCACAGACTTACCACCATGCCACGAATTTGTTTCTTAATACTCTATGGTAATGGGTTTTATTTAAATTCAATTGTTTCTTCATTTAGGGGAGAGGTCGTGGCACACGTCCCTACCCCCGGTCACATTCAACACCACAGAACCGTGGTGGAGCCGCAAAGGCAGTAGATCTCATTCAATTAATTTATTACACTTTAATTTCTTATAAGTCACAAGTAGGGGTTCTAGAAGAATATAATTTGAAAAATATGTGCCTAAAAGCATTAGAATAAAGCATTAAACCCTTTGATCTCTCTTACTTAGTCTTCATAGAGTTTTGGTCTCTTGTCTAACACTCCGCTTAGTCTATGAAATAGAATTGTACTCTCTATTTACAATATGAAAGAGCATTAAATGAGATCAATAAGGGTTTTGAGGGGGTTTTCCTTTAGATTTATTTTGTTTTCTTCCATCATTCTGAACCCAAGGTTAGACTAATATCAAATTTGATTCTTTTAGGCTTTTTCTCAACCATAAAATCTTCAAATTCACTTCACATAGGTGGATTTGTAGTCTTTTCTAAGGGCCATAAATCCTACTGGATTTGATTCCCATTAATGACATTAGGGTTCGGCATATCTCTGTCATCATTGTCTTGTGGCCCTTTTTCTTTTTTTTCCTACTATTGTGAGTGTAAGTATGGTCTTAGGTTTTGGGTGTATTTTCCTTTTGTTTACTTTGGTTTTTTTCCTTTGATTTCATAATAATAACCCTAATTTAAAAAGAAATGATTAATAAAATTTATCGAACATTTTTCATTTCCCCGCTAGCACACCATTATTATCTTAGAATCTTAGGGCCTTGGAATAGTTTAGTGAGGAAAATATCCAAGGCCATTAAAATAACACTAGAATATGGAGTTATGGTGTGAAAATCCATTTACAATTATTCGTTGCCATGGGACCCCTTATAACACAATGGTAAAGCACTTGGTCACACAGGATGTAGTGGGGTGATCATCCCACTGCATATAGTCTTGGTGGTTTGGTCTACATACATGCAAGGGTCTATTTTGGGAGGATATGGATTCATACCCTACCCTTGTTTGTGGACCCAACCAATGATTATTACCCTATTTTATTTGGTTGTAGGTGGTAACCCTAGTGGCCATAATATTAGGACTTACATAGGAAATGGTGAGTGGGACATACTTATTGTACCTTGGACAAAGGTTGGTTAGTACTTACTTGGATCCCCCAGAAAGGGTGCCCATGCATGATTAAAGGTACTTGAGCTAGGTATAGAACCATTAGGAAGGAGGGAAGGGTAACCATACTATCTATATCTTTGTGGTTGAACTGGGCCCTAAACAACCAAGATCTAACTAATGGAAGACTCCTTTGATCAATTGGCCTTCTTGCTTGCTCAAATTTGTTAGGTCTTTGTTGTTTGCTTGAGTCTAGCTGTACTTAGGTTAAATTCATTTTTATTCATGCACATCCTTAACATATTGGATAGGTTTATTCCACATCATTCTCATCATCTTAAAAGAAGGGCATTTCTCCAATACATAGGATCAACCAGACTACTACCATAGACTTACCTACCTCAGGGGCCACATTGGTTGGTTTTTAGGGGGGTGAATATGTAGTCTACAAAGTAGTTGATGAAATTAAAGCACCTCATTCTCATTCCTCAATGGCCCACATTCCTTCACCCATTTTCCTAGGTGGGGGTGTAGACTTGACTAGATATTTCCACTCAAATTGTATTTACCTAGTGTTAATTGTGGTTAGTGCTCATAAGATTGCATAACCTAGTGTGTCTACACCTAGTGTCACTAGAGCAACCCATGAGGAACCCTCCATACAGTTTCCCACTACCACAAGTCATGTGTTTACAACGCATGTTGAAACTATCAGTATAAAAATAAGAAAAAGAACAAAAGAGGAAAAAAGAAGAAGAAGAAAAGAAAACCCCAAATGTTGTTCAAATCATACAGTCTAAGCATGATTCAAAAAATTTCAATTTCTGTTGATAGGTTAGGAAATAAAGATATGCCAAATAGTTTAATCCTGGAAAATCAATAGCTAGGTAGAAATAAAATTGGTTCAATTGTTTAATCTGGAACAAGGGGAGAAATAAGTGATAGAGTAGGTTAGAATTTAAAAGAAAAAAGAGAGATAAAAAGGAAAGGGTTTGCAAGTCCAAGTGCACCCTACAAAAGAAAATGAAAAAGAAAAAATGGTAGACTAGAAAAATAAGGGTAGGTAGATTGAGAAGATTCAAAGAAAAAAGACAAGATAAGTTCTTTAGGTTTGATAAAATATCAAAAAAAAATTAAAATGGAAGGGGTTCAATATTATGTTTCATAACCTTATGCCATACCCTCTATCCCTATAGTCTGCCACCCCTCATTTATTTCCCTACCCCACCACGCACTCATCCGTCACATCCTATCTTATCTACCCCCCATATCTCATCAAATCCCCGCTCACCCCTCATTATTGAATGGATCGTGTTTTTTCCAGCCCCCCGTCACCCTCCAAAAGTTAATCCCGGGGGGGGGGGATCTGAAATCAGTGGTTTCTATCCACTGACATGTCGCTCCATCATAATTTTGCACCCCCCTCTCATATCACTTACCACTCCCCAGGTCCCCCGAAAAGTGGTTTATGCCATTACTTAAACTGCTCTTCCATTGTGATTGTTTGATCACTCCCGCCACCTCACGATGCCAACTCGTCCCATCCGCCCTATCACCTATGCTATACATTTAATTGGCTGGACCGTTAGCCAATGGACCCGTGCCAAGTCAAGCCAATCCAACGAAATCATTACAAATCCATAAAAGCACCATTTCATATTCATTTTAAAATTTTAGTGTGTTCTCACTGTTTGTAGGCATAATTCATTTCCCTCTAGACATACACAGAGAGCACAGTAGTACAATTGTAGAAAGATCCTATTTTTTGCAGTGATCGAATATTGCCATTCTCGAATCGCATTTCTGGTTAATCCCTTTTATTTCTACCTCATTGAATTCCCATTTCTTCCTATCCCCTTCTATTACAGATTCAACACATGGCAATTTTAGAGGTTTTTCTCAGAAGACAACCATGGCAGCCAAGAAAAAGTAAAAGGAAGTATTTAATCCAATGGTGCACCCACCATTGCATTTGTATCACATACCACTTGTAGACAGGGATTTTAAGATACATGAAACACTCTCAGAGTTTTATTTGTTTGACATATACAGCTGGTGGGAAGATAAATTTGTGGAGGAGATGGATGACATAGGTCTCTAGGACACTAATCTACCTTTTTTATATTTTTCCTAAAACACACATTTTCCCAGAACTGATATGGAAATTCCACTAATGCTAAAATCTATAGCAAAGGGCAGTGATGGCCCCAACAGGACATATTTTGTTTACCATTGATGCGAAGTCCATTATGAAAATGATGTAGGCCCTTGTTATTGAAGGAACTACTCCATTTTCCCATGAGATTCTCACTGAAATGTATCAGAAGCTTGATTTTTCTAAAAGAGCCAAAACCGTATAACTCTTCATGACTGAGCAAACGCCTATGCCAAACAATAATCCTCCTTATTCCTCCTATATTTTCACTGACAGAACTAGACACGCTGTCACTGTTCTTTCTTATTTACTTGGCTATTATTCAAATCAATGGTTCGATGAAGCTATCATAACTTTCTTGTCTATTTTGTCAACAGAATCCAAGCCCTCTGTTCTCTTCAATTTTAGCCAATCTTTACCAGATGCCATTCATGAGCAGCTTGTCAATTTCTTCATAGAGGAAGTGTTTCATTACTCCTTAGTTTTGGTGTATATGTTGGTTTATTTTCAGGCAAACATGTTCCAGTTTACAATGAGCAAGATGAATGAAGAAGGTGAACCCCAATCTGTGGTTTCCTGGACAACATTAATGATGAAGGACTAAAAAATCTTCAAATACACAACATTTGTAGAAATGTTTGTTCACCCAGCAATGAGCCTCCTCAGTGGGACTACAGAACCCAGGATTAGTGAAGAAATTAGAAGGATTATGCAGTTGATAGACCAAGCAAGAACAAGTGATTGGTACTTGTACAAAAATTACACTGAATTAAGAGTATATGGATGTGAGTTGGCCCCTTATATGCTGCCAAAGTTCCCCCCCATCAGGATCTTTTCACTTGAATACATTAGATAAATGATTAATGCAGATGAAGTGCACTTTTTAGCAGCTAAGAAAACTCCTAGTTCAGGATCAAATCTCAGGTTGGTCCCTTCATTTGTAATAGTAGAGTAGCAGGGGAGGAGGCAAATAAAAGATTTAAAGAAATGAATTTCACCCACAATTTTACATGGTCTTATGACCCATGGGGTATCATCTCCAAGAAGAGGGTGGAAAACAAGTCAACAACCTATATTCACACTCAAAGGCTTGAAATTGAGAAATACGTGAACCAGATTGAGTGGATGCCTGGTACATTGCAGGAGGCTAAGGAACAAGTGATTTCTTCTTCCAGCGCATAGAATCCAAGACAACAGGAAAAAAAAACCACTGAAGATAGAATTGAAAAAGGAAAAGAACCAGAACAGGGAGTAATAGGGAAAAGACCTAGAGAATATTAGTCACCAGGGACTGATACTTCTATGGGGGAATTCAAGATGAAACATAGGAAGAAGCCCATAAATCACATGGACATAGACAAAGGATCATTGCAGAAAACAATCACCAATATCGTTGATATTCTAGATTCATCCCCAACTGGGGGGCAATCCTTCCCTGCCACTCCGATTTCAGAAAGGCAGCAGTCTCTTCAAGTGTCCTCATCTACAAATGTGACTGAATAAAAGGAAGAGACGGTCTTTGAAACATTCAGGGAGATTAAAATTAGGAATGAAATATTGAAAAAGAGAACTTATGCTCAATTTTGGAAATAGAGTGCAACTGCACAGGGAAAATTTTTCTCTGTCTTTGATTTAGAAAAGGGAAAAATGCATATGGCATTTTTAGAAGCATAGACAGCAGAGCCCAGAACTCTAGCATATTACAAGCAAACTTCTTTTGAGTTTGATGCTAGAAGTGTCCATCCAATTGACCAGCTGGAAATTCACAAGAAAACAAGTGAAATGATTTCATCTACTCTAACCATCACTTCCATGAACTTTTTTAAAATGCAGGTAGGTATGTCAAATACTCAATCTTAGTTAAAGATGGAAAGGATTTCATCACAATCAAAGGACAATAAAATTAAGTCTTTAGAAGACTTACTAGTGAAGATTGGGTATGATCCCTCAGATGTGAAAGAATTTGAAGAAATAATAAAGAAAAAGAGATGGATATAGCATATTTGAAGAAGAAACTCAAGATGCTTGCTACACATGACCCACTAACCAAGGAGATAGAGGAAACAGAGAGCCAAAAGGCTAATATGTTGAAATTAATAGCGGAGCAGTCTCTCTAGATTAAACAAATGGAAGTAGAGATGGAAAAGATGGTGCAAAGGAAAGAAAAGGTAGCATAGATGACTAGCACAACAATGGAGGCCCTTCCTCTAACAACCCCTCCCATTACCACTCCAGCAAGTGTTGCTGCAAGAGCAAGAAGCAACACATAACAACTAGCTAGATCAATGGAAGGCATGAATCTGCAGACTGAGGAGATTAAAGGATTGGAAACTCAGTTTAATGTGTGGCAAGATCAAATAAAAAGCACTAAAAGTAACCATTTGGTGGTTATGCAAAGGGAAAAAACATTGATTGAAGCACTACAAAAATAAGAGAAAGAATCATCTATTTTTCTAATAATAACCCACGATCTATTCGGAATAATAACCCAGGATCTCTTTTTCATCCACTTGGTACATCCAATATAGGTGACACCACATCTTCAAACCCTACATTCAAATCTAGATCTACAAGTCCACCCCTTGGTCCTGGTATATCTACAAGTAGTTTGTTCACACCTAATATTCAGTTCCATTTTGGTTGGAATAATACTACTAGGTTCATGTTGTTCCCTAGCACAATTTGAGGTATACACATTAATGATGGGTTTATAAATCCTTTGGGCGGTAAATCATTAATGTTGGATGGTGTGATGGGGTCCATTTCCTTAGGAAACATAAGCTAGCTAACCAATTAGGTGGGCCAACTAAACATCACTTCTAGTGCCCTGACTACTAATCTAACCACTAAAAATTCTAGTTCTCTTGTTCATAGCTCCAAGTTGAATTTAATGCATTTCATGCCCTTGAATAATTCTCAGCAACCTAGACATAAGAATAATCAAAACAATTCCAATAAACCTCATATCAATAAATAGGTGGAACCTCAAACCGAGTAAAATGTTTAGGGTGGCACCAAAGAGAAAAGGGAAAATAATTTATTTCCTTGTAAGATTTGTGGGGAGGACCATATCCTCATGAGTTTTCCTAGATAGATGTGATCCATATATACTTATCACAACAATGTTTTTCTCTTCAACCCATTGTCTTGACAAATCTATTTTCAGTTCAATAAAATAATATGATTGTGAATCCTCCACCTCCTCAACAAAGGTGGGGTGGGCACAATCCTCCACATGCTTCCTCATCATCCATGCATGACACATTTCTAGTTAATTAACATATCCACATCACTACTAGAGTGAAAAATTATGAAAATCCTGAGACAAGTCCTTCCACTTCAAAACCCATGGTCCTTATTCAGACCAATGATCCCCTTCACATTGAAAAATCATCATTTGGTACTATATTATGACCTGAAAAAGGCACAATTCTAAAGACAACACATAACCCCAATGCGAGGATTACTCAAAAAATAAACAATTATTGAGGAATTGGCCTAGTAAGCACTCACTACCATGTTAAATTAAAGTTTTCCAAAGTTTCCATATGCAATGAAATATGATCTTAAATACCATTGTTCGACTAGATCCCTAAAATTTGAATCTCATCAGATTTGATCCGACATCATGGAAACCTGATCTTCCGCATCATTTGACCTTCCATATAATGTTTCACACTTTCGGATGACATGTTCATAGGCCAATATTGAACAAAAAATCATCTACTTGTATTATTTTATCAAAGTGTTGGAAATATATTTGATCTCCAACCTTGTAACTAATGAAATTTTTGTTAAAGGCCTTCAATGGGAACATCCTTGAACCTCACTAGGGTTTTTATTTCTTTTTCTATTGAGATCATGGGAAAAATTATATCAATTTAAGCCAAAGGAATTGATGCCCCATTAGATTACAATCTCTTTCTTGGGAAAACCTAGTTCTATGCCATGATGGTTATTGTCTCATTAGTATTTTTTTTCATGATGTTCCATAATTAGGGTAAGATTGTAACTTTCAACTAATTGACCTTTTGCAATCCTCACTTGAATTTCCATGATAGCTAGTGACTTCCATTTGTAGGGGATTCCTCTTTCACTTTTGAAATCATTGGAGAAGGGATGTTCAAATATTCTTCATTGATGGGCACCCTTCCCCTAACTCCTCCTCATTCATCACACTCTTCCAACTATATAAACATGATCTCTTATATCACCAATGGATCCCCTGAACCTACTACTCCTTGGGTGGTGCCTAATAAATATGATATCATGGGGGCATAATGCCAACTTTTGTGGAAGTGATTACCTCTCAAGAAATCTTTCTAACATCTACTGACCTTGGTTAGAAAATCCATCCTAATTTTGAATATGATTAGGATACTCTTCGCACATGGGTTGTCACTCCATCAATTTCATATGACTCCCTTGATATTGATTTTCCTTCAAACAAGCCCGTCTTGGAGTACATGAATTCACATGATAATCCAAAGGAGAATACGCCTATAATTCCTTTATTCCCTCGAATTCAAAAATGGTATAGCTTGGTAAAAAAAAAACTTTCACTAAACCAAGGGTGATTTCCTAGGCCATCCAATAAAGTACCACCCTTGGACTGAGTCAAATATAGGATTTCTAGCATGGAACTTGCCACTAGACTATGCACTCTAAACTCCCCCACTTAGTGTCTTATACCTACATTAGGTCTTGATCATCCTCATCAAGGAATTTTCTTACCTCATGAGACCATTCATCCTTTATGTCTTTGGGTCATTCTTAATAATGTTATGGTTCTAGGTTATCATTGGAATCATCAACCTTTATGAACACGGAAATTCAACTAGATATGGCATGCCCCCCTCATGGCGTGTCATACGTTACCAACAACCCCACATGAGTTCATACATGTCAATTTCCATCCTTAGCCTATGGTTGGAAGTGGGTATCACATTGCATAACTTGTTAGATTGTGTCATGGTTTATAATCATATTGCAAATAGAAAATGTTAGGTTGGTTAAAATCAAGTGACAAAAGAATTTTGGTTAGCTAAAGGGTGTTAGTTGTAACTCTA
>APFE030876923.1:24925-36672 GCA_000404065.3 Pinus taeda | reverse complement strand
TTATTTGTATGAATGTATTTTGTATGTGTGTATGAATCTATTATTTGCTACATTTATGTATCTTGTTTACTTGTATTATTTGTATGTGTATAAATGCATTCTTTATGTGTATGAATCTATCATTTGTAAAATTTGTATGTGTCTTGTTTACTTGTATTCTTTGTATCTGTATGAATGTATTCTTTATGTGTATATGAATGTATTAGTTGCTACATTTTCATGTGTCTTGTTTACTTGTATTCTTTGGATGTGTATCAATGCATTCTTGTGTGTGTATGAATCTATTCATTGCTACATTTGTATGTGTCTTAGTTAATTGTATTCCTTGTGTGTATGAATCTAATATTTGCTACATTTGTGTGTGCCTTGTTTAATTGTATTATTTGTATGTTTATGAAAGTATTCTTTGTGTGTAGGAATCTATTCTTTGCTATATTGTATGTGCCTTGTTTAACTGTATTCTTTGTATGTGTATGAATGCATTCTTTATGCGTGTTTGAATCTTTCTTTGTTATATTTGTATATGTATTATTTACTTGTAGATATATGAGTATAATTTGCATGAATATAATTTTTAAATATTTTACTTGCGATTATTAATATACTCTAATTATTTTGCATATAAGATATTATAGAATATTAATTAAATAATTATTTATATCATTTATTTATTATTACTATCAATTTTTTATTATTTTGTTTTTTATTCTCATTTTTTTTTATCAAAATTTCAAATATTGATAATATTAATTTATCATTTTAGAATAAAAAGAATATCCATATTACAATAAAATTTAAAAAGTACCTAATATTAGCCCAAGGTTACAACCCAATTAATGATTGTCATGTTATAAAATACCAAGAAAACTATCACACTCAACGTTCAAATCCCTTAAAAAAGAAAAAAAACAATACCATAATATTTATAATAACATCATAATGCATACTAAATAATTATTTAACACTAAAAGAAATACAATAAATAAATTTCATTAATTTTATTTAAAAAAATTAATTAATTTTAATAATTTATAGGTTTTTTTTCGCAATACTATAAGTTCAATATTTTTTGAAAATTTTGTTAATGATAATCATTGTTTTAAATATAATAAAGAAAATAAATACTTATTAATTTTAATATCATGCTAGTTAATTTATAAAATAAATGTCATTATCAACATCATAATATTTATACTCAATCTTAATCACATGGAGAAAATAACGTTCATTCTAAAGTTCATAATAAGTGTCGTGTGTGTAAACATGTCACTTTGTGAGTCAATGTATAATGTTTGTGGGTATGTGTATGTTTGTGTGCACCCTATGTTTGTTGTGTTTATGTATGCATGTGAGTGATTGTGCCTCATTGGCAATGGATTGTGTGGGTGCGCGTAAGTGGTTAGTCTCATGCCAATGATGGACCATTTTTGGGGTCATATAAGCTCTCACCTTCACGTGGTTGACCCTGTTAGTAGGGATTTCACATCTCCAAACTAAGAAGAGCTTTCTATATAGTGATTTTTAATTTATTTAAAACAAAACATTAACTTAAGAACATTAAAATTGTTACTTTAATAATATTTAAATAGGCTAACAAAGCTTAAAATATTCCATGCCAATAATGGGAGTTTCCTGATGGCGTAATCATTTTTAGAATATAAAAGATTTGTTATATAATTATAAATATTTATGTTAGGAATATAAAAGATTTATTATACCATTACAACTATTTTTATTAAAATATAATGCATGTGTTGATAGGGATAAAAGAATAATCAGTAATGAAATGTAAAATAACATTAGGCTGCACTGAAAAGATTGAAATGAAGGATTTTTATATTTAATAATATTAAAATTTATCATTTCAGTGTCAATAGAGAATATCTTTTTAAAACAATATATGAAACTTATCTTTTAAACATGATTAATAAAAATAACATGTGCATTAAAGATAATACAAAGTAAATCAAAATATTAGGTTTCAAGTTATATTTACTATAGGTCATAGAGATTAAGGGTTATGTATGATATATATTTGTTAGAACTATTTTATTATTGAATGTTTTGATAATTATTAAAATATGAAAATCAAAGAACATGTAAATCAACAAATCATTCACACAAATGAATACAATATGCACTTTAGGGAACTTAAAATAGGAGGAAATCTAGCTAGAATGTAAGTTCATTGTTGTTCTTTGTTTTCTTTAGTAATGGAAATGAAAACACAAAAAAAGAGACACTTACTACAAACTTTCCTTTGACGTGATGGCCTAAGTGGCTACCAAAAAATCTTATTCATCATTTATTGCTTCCTAACATCTCGCTCCACAACCATGAAACAAATACAAAGTTAAAGGAATTGAATCTCCTCTATTTCAACTCACCTAATATTTGGTATGGGCTAATAACCATCTACATTTAAGGCTTTTGCATTCCTCCACCCTCAATTAGCACTAGGTTTTAGACAATCTAAAATCCTCTTCAATGTCTACATTAGGGAAAATTTTAAGCATGGAAATTTATCCTAGAGTGTAGAAATCTTGGAAAATCCTACTAGCTACTCAAATTGTTTCGCCATATTCATCTAAAAATATAACAATTTTATATACTCTACAAAATTTTGAAGAATTTTGGCATAAAATAATTTTAACCTAAAAAATTTATGTGAATCATTTTAAAAAATAAAAAGGAAAGTAGCGAATACTTGATTCGAAAAAGAATGGAAAACAAGTCTAACTATGAAATTTTTCTCCTAACATTTCTCGTGTTCTAGATGTGTGTCGGTCCACCTGTGCCATCAACTTAGTACCATCGTGGCCAACAAGGTAGCTCCACTTGTGGCAAGCATAATTTTCATATATGATATCTTGTTAGGATGATTTTTACACCATTATAAAGGTCACTATATGAAGAATTACGTCACAACATTCTATGCTAATATTGTAAATTTTTTACTCGAGGAATTTCCATTTGATTGACCAAAATGGAACTATAAAATTTGGAAATTTGAGTCTGTTAATTAGGACATGCCACTAACTTAACAGGTACTCCCCCAAGAGAAACACCTAATGTATGGGGCACAAACATGGGAACATACATCTCAGTAACCAATGGAATGAAGGTGGAAATAATTTCTCCTTATTCTACATTTCAAAAGTGGGAAGAAGTCCTTTTATATTGGATGAGCAACTAATTCTTGACATCATGTGAGAACTACACAAAAAAGGAAAGGAGGATCACCAAAATGAGTTATATTCAATTGAACAAGTAAAGAGTCTATCAAAGAATGGTTCTAATTGAGTTGAAGATGTTCATTAATGAATTCAACTTTTATGTCTTAATCTTCCTTTGGATGTCATGTGTGAGTCCTAACTATATCTATGTTTGTGTCATTATTTATGCACAACTGATATTGATTAATGATTTGTGATTCCTCTACCTTTAGAGTAAATCGTCTAATACTTCTTGACTCAAGTCTATTTTCATCTATATATTTACTTCTTGAGGCCCCTAGCCACCTAGACATACCTTTCTACTATTTTCCTTGAATTAGCTAACAACCAACACACTCTATGATGATAGTCGCATAACCATTATTAGCTAATGGAACTTTATCTCTGTCATCCTACAAGTGTTTCAAGTGTTATTAGCATTTTGGCTTAAGACAAAATATGGGTCCAAACCTCATGATAGACCAACACTCAATAGTTGACCTCCAGACATCGACTATCCATATCACTTGATACTTCCATCTAATTGCCATGTTAGCACCATTGCACATTCTAATCTATATCACCTTGTCACATAATGTTTCCACGTCAACAACATGTCATCTCCAAGTCTATGCCACATCAGTGCCACGAAAGCTCCACATTGATGCCATATGACCACCACATTAGTGCCACATCATCATCATGTTAGTCCCATGTTATATCTATGTGAGTGGCACATCAAAGCCACATTATCATATATAACCTTAGGGCCCTTATGAAGTTTTGTATAATTGGAAGAAAGCTCTGATAGGAGGGCTTGAGGATCTAAACTCGATATCCATCACTTAAAAATATTGGACCATACATCACAATTAACTAATGGATAATGTGAATTTTGTTAGAATCAAGGAGTTGAGCTTTTGCTTCCTAGAGAATTCTGGGAATTGTCCTCCCAATCTTAGAATCCATCACTCAACAATTCCCTAGCTTCTTGTTAAGCAGTAGAAGTGAAAATTTTATCTACAGTCGAGGTTTCTACAAGACTCTAAAGAATTCTCTAATCATTGAAAATTAAAAGTCTAATTCTTAAAATACAACAACTCCATATCCCTTTCTAGATATCTCTTGGTCATGGCTCGTATGTTAGCCATATGATCAAGAGATTAGGATGACACCTTCCTATCTAGAAATTTTTGTACATTGTTTCTCTAAAGAACTCCATCCCAAAATTTCTTTCCATCCCAAAAAGTTGTCAATCCTCCAATTTCTCCAAGGAAGGAAAGTTGGTAGAGGGGTCTTGAGGGTTAATAATGACTTTGACAAGGAAGCGAAGGAAGATTTCTCATGTATAGAGATCCTTCCTAACCATGAAGGCACCCAAGCACTCCACCCTCACTACTAGTAACCATTTAACTTCCCACAGGAAGTCACATAGGACATTACACATGATTTGTCTCTTCTGAGGCCTTTAGACCTATTCTCCTAACTAGGGAGGCATTTTTAATGATTTTTATTGCAAACAAACATACATCATGGTTGCCAAATCCTTCAATTGACTTAGCACGATCAACATCTTTATTTCAAGTAAATTTGAGCTCTTTAGATCCATCAACATACTATATAGCCATTCAAGAATTATTCAATGAACTTTGCAACATTTTTCATTGGATGTTTTATGAATACAACTCTCACCTAGGTCATTACCTTGCCCTTAAGGCTAATTTCCTTGATTCCAAGTATAAAACACGTTCAAAAACACATTTTAATATCTACATCAAACCTAGGGATTCTATGACCTAGCTATGTTAGACCAATTTTATTTATTAAACTCATTGATATCTCTCGACAATAAACTAGTTATCATGGCTATCCAAGGCATTGAGGGGTGAGATTCCCTAGTCTTCTTAGCCTTTTTATTTCGTTTGGGTCCGTAACATATGGGATATAGACAGTAACAAGGACTATAGGTCAATCTACCCCATCCTCCTTACACACATTATAAGTGCATATAAAGTTACACAAGCAATAATATGAACATTACATAGTTATGGTACCTATTAAAGGCATATTTATCCTACCATAACATAAAAAAGTAGTACAAAATATATAATATCTATGTAGTAGGAAATCCATAGATACACAACCTGTCAACATAGATTCCATTTTATGCATTATGGTTTCCATTACAAATTTATGTTAGCAAGGGTACTTATCTGATGAGAGATAAAAGGACTCCCATAATTGATGAAGGGTAAGCCACATTCCACCCCACAATAGGCTTAGATTCATCACAATATTTATTTTAGTTGGCAACCACCAAGTCAAACCATGAAGCCATCATGGAGGTCCCAACAAAAATTACAACTTGTAAGCATGAAGACCATTCTCCTACTTTTCATCAAGCTCCTTAGTTTTCTTATCGTCAAATAAATCCTAGAGTTCATTTGAGCTACTTTATGTGGTTTCTCAACTACTGTTACAACATAAAGGGGGGTTTTAAGACAATATTTGATATAATTTTTGGGTAAATTTTCTTAAGTTGAGACAAAAAAATGTATATATTGTCTTAAATATTGCCTTTAAACGAGTGCCTTAGGAGACAATATTATTTTTTTCTATAGAGAGATAACAATTGGGATTAAATACATATTGCCTTTATAGAGACAATATGTCTTTAATCCTAGTGTTGGTGAGGTAAATCCCCTCTACGGATAGAGGCGATCCCTACTAGCCCACAACGGGTCTAGCAACAATCAATCAATGCTACTCTACAAGCTCCTAGTTGCAATTAAAAAGTAGGTAATGAACACCTACTTGGATTCCAGCGCTATTTGTTTGATGAAGAGATGTCGCTCTCACTCCTTCGCTCTGGTCGGTCACGATCCTCCACTATCCTTGTGGATGGACACCTGCACATGCAAAGAGAGGACAAACACAAGCGTGAAATCTAGTAAAAGCAACTATACATCAGTCAGAAAGGATGTAATTCACATTAACCATTATAAGACAAATGAGAATGGAACCATAACAGTAGTCATTTATCTTTTATTAATCAAAACAGAGAAAGGTACAACCAATGTTCTGATGCTGAGTCCTTCTCAAGAGGGTCCAGCCAGCAAGTCTTATAAGCATTCACCCTTGGAGGTAGATCTCCCAAGACAAACAACTCTCTCTCTCACACAAGGCAACAAAACTTCATAACCTTCTTTAAGCTCTCTAGCAATCCATACTTAACACACCAACTGCCTATTAAGAGCAGCACTAAAGCACTATGAATTCCTCTATGTCAAAGCTATATGTTCAAAAACTAGCTGCTCATGGCAATGGTGGAGGCTTATATAGGAGAAGGAGTCTCCATGGAGGGTGGAAGGATAAGCTTATCTCCAAGAAAGGTGGCTCATATGACGAACAGACATGCCATAGAAGGGAGGGCGACATTCACAAGGCCAACAACCAGGTCTGGAGTCATCTGGAAGGCTGGCTATTAGAACAAATTCGCCCAAACAGGATCAGCGCGGGTGAATAACTGGACTGGCGCGCTGACATCGCATCTCAATGACAGAAGAGTTCTGGTCAGCGCAACTTAATACAAGCGGAGAGTGTGCTGGCTATGAAATTCGACCAGCGCGGAAAACCCGTGTGCTTTCGCGCTGGAAGCACATCAGTTGCACTAGAGGCCGCCAGTCAGTGCGGTTATTTCAATAACATTCACAATGATCGAATAAACTTTGGCATGAATGGTTTTTTGGCCAATTCAAAGAGCATGAGCATGGTGGATTTGATTTCATGACACAGTAGGGAGACTGACAAGGAGACAGTGACAAATTACTGTGTAACAGATGCCCCCTAAAGCATGAAGCCCGAGAGAGTGGGAGGGGTGAAATGCTTTACAAAACTGCTGAACCGGAACACCACCAAGAAGAACCTGCACGTAGATAAAACTGATATTTCGATTACATGTAGTCAAGGCATGGGCGCAGCCATCCAAAAGACATACAAAGAAGGTCTGTGGTATGGACGCAGCCACCTAGCTGAAGAGACCATGATGATAAGAGGTATGGTCGCAGCCATCCTAAAAGACTCAGGTATGGGCGCAGCCATCCATCAATGAGTCATGTAATAATGATCCACAAAACCGCAACCTGATTCACAACAGACTAGAACCAAGGTCTTGCGCTCCATCCGAACCCGAACAAAGTACAAGTTCAAACACGTGAATACAGGAGTTGAAGTCGAACATGCTTGAACATCGTCTGATTACCAGCCAATGATGAAAGCTGTTAACAGACACGAGAGGGGCCACCAATAATGACGATGGTCCTCAAGGTACTATAGGTACAATCCATGGCGTGCGAATGAATGAGCCGGTGTCGAACACCCGTAAAATCATCCAATTGGAGGCCAATGATGAAAACCTCGCGTCGAACACGAAGAACCTGCCATTGAGGCATGCAGGCTCCAAGGTACCCGAAGGGAGTCCCTAGGTCACTTTCCTGGATAATGAGCTGAAGTCGACAGGAAGTGATCTTGTCGAAGGTGGGCCATAATGATTCCCACATCATCGACACGAGACGGAAAGAGACAATATGTTTTGTGTGAGATATCGGAGGGGGGTTAAGTATTCTTGCAGAGGCCAACTTCTCTTGAACATATCGGCGGCACGACAACGGATTTGGCAGTATTTGAGGTCAAATGATCAGGGGTCATGATGACAAGACGATGAGCAGATGAGTGGTCAAATAGGATAACCCAAACCCGTGGAGGCAAATGTGAAACGAGATGAGATGTCCCCATCCAGACACGAATACAAATAGTGCCATGTTCAAGAGCGTCATACTGCCGATGACGACGATTATGGTTCCTTTATTCCCCCACCATTTCTGTCGAGTACCCCGGTTATTTTTGGATGACAAGCTTGATGGGGATAGCATATGCTTGAGGAGCGTCATTTCGACGGAATCCGATGTCATTAAGTTTTAACGAGTCTGACAAAGGGAGAACTCGACGTCTTTTCATGTTTAGAGAGTTTGAAAAGACGGCGGAAAAGAAAACTCCAGGGGGGTGCTTTTTCGTAAAGTTGTGTCTCTCGAGCCCGAAAAAGTATAACATGATGCTCGAAAGAACCGCCCGATCATTACGACCGAGGAGTACTTTTCGTAAATAGTGACTTCGACCTGAAAAAGTAAAAAAGCGGTCAAAAGTACGTCGTTTTAGAGCCAATAACGGGTGCGAAACGACAAACACTCGGCGATCTTTGTTAATTTAATCGGTTGAAAAAAGAGCTTTAAAAGCGACCGCCTCTCGTTCCTTTTAACGAGCTGAAAGGCGGCTCGGCTATCTTTTCTTGTTTTATGTCGGAAAAGAGCTTAAAGATGACATTTTTTGGGACCAAGTGTATATAGATCCATCGTGACTTTGTCGGTTCCGAGGACCTGCACAAGGAAATCACCCGTGTAAACCCGTTCGATATGTCGAAAAACATAGTAAAACATGCATCAAGGCATAGCATAAGACTAAATTCATGATAAAAGATGACAAACCCACTTTATAAAGTTAATTAGAACTTTTTACCATAAATAGGGGGGTTAAAATCATTTTTTACCATTTGAGCTTTGGAGAACGTTGTGGAGCTACAAAGTTGACGGAGCGAATTCTTCATCGTGCGGATGTCGTTCTTCCGACAGCTGATTCCAGGTAGGTTCCTCTTGCCTTGTGCTTTATTTTGAGTCTATTTTTGAGCATTTTCACCGTGGGATTTGGCTGTTTGGCCAAATTCTTTGAGCGTTGGTGCGCTCTCGGTCAGCGTGGTTTCGCCCATCGGGTCCGCGTTGATCGATTTTATTAACACACACCACTTTCCGGGTCAGCGCGGAAAACCCGTGTTCTTCCGCGCTGACCCAGAGAAAATACAAAGGGCCGCCATTATCAGCGTGGTTGTTTTAAAAACAGTCGTGCTGGCGCCGTGAAGATTGGTTTTTAATGATTTGAATGGGTAATTTTTAATGTTGGCAGCCTAATGCTTTTTGGTGATCATGCAGGACATAATGGCCTTTGTGTGGCAAGAGAGGGCCCACGACATTGAAGATATTGCCGCTTTTGCTGATGCCGGATGTCGAAATTCCATGTGGGCATGTGGCTTGCTAAAATTCTTTCTTACTCCACGCTTGAGGGCACAGCCAGACCTCTTAGAGCTCTTGATCAGGGCTTGGAACCCAGTGGATGGGAAATTTACGATCCGTGGCCGTGACATTGAGTTTGATTCCACGGATATCTATTTTTTGACTGGATTGTCGCGCCGGGGTGTGATGCCTATCCTGGAGGGGCAGCGACCCAGTGGCGAGACGCTCGATTAGCTGATGGCTCGGGTGTGTCCACAGGCGGTCAAGACACGGAGCGGGAAGGTAAGCATTCCATCAGTGGGTGCTGGTGACATGGTCCTTCGTACTATACTCTTCCTGGTGACGCGGGCAGCAGGGAGTCTGGCCAACCATGAGGCCTCAAAGGCCAACCTGTTGCTAGCTCTCGAGTTCTACAGCCCACAGTTTTCAACTAGGCAGCAGCTGTGACGACTAGTATGAAGAGACAATTGAGTAACTGCCGACGTGGAGAGTCGAAGTAGTTTGGCTACGGATCGCTCTTGCTTCCGCTCATGTTCGAGCGGGTGTCGGCCCTTCGGCTGCAGACCATGGTGGTGGATCCGCCTAACAGTCCACGGGAGACGAGGGCCACCAAATGGGCCCGGGTCATGCCACGTGGAGGTGGCGGCCGCTCAGTGTCGTGGGGTGTTTTCTTTCGAGAGTGGCTAGATCGCCAGGTTATCTTTGTCGAGGACTGGCCATATGCCGGAATCGACTTCCACAGTGATCCCGACCTGCCACTACCTGTAGGAGAGCAGTGGGACGATGGAGGTAAAACATTTGATCCCTTTTTGATTTTTTATCTTTTGTAATGTTTTTTGAATTTTTTCATGTACATGTCCTAATAAATGCTATGATGTGCAGATGTGGGACCTACGAGACCCCTTGGCCTGGCCCCGGAGGCACGGAGAGAGGGGCAAGGCACTGCGATCTTGGCCTTAGCTCCTCCAGCAGGCGACATGACGGAGGCTGTGGTACACAACCTTGAGGGCTTACTGGCAGGAGTCCCAGATTACCAGGGGATCGAGGAGGTCCCCTTAGCTGCATAGATCCATACAGTGGGTGTGGAACCCAAGATGCACCGCCTTTTGAGGCGGGTGGCACGAGCGATAGCATGCTACAGAGAGCATAACCCACCGCAGTAGACGCCTAGGTTTTATTTTCCACTGTTGTTTTGAGAGACACACGTCTCATATGTACTGAGGACGTCGGCTTTTAGACATGTACACTTATTTTTTGAGCGCGTTAGTGCACCACACGATATATATATATACATGGTGTTTTTATTGTATCTTATGCTTCTCATGTTTGTTGATTTACATATTTCGCAAATGTCCATCTAATACATAATTAGCCAATGCATCAATTACAGCATTAAGTCTTCTTGGAATGTGATGACAAGTAATATAATCAAAATCTCTTTCCAATAACTTAACATGTAAATACAACCTTAAAATACGATGATCTCTGACAGAATATTGTCCGTTGAGTTGGTGGACTACAAGCTGTGAATCTAAATTTACAACCAATGAGCGGATTCCAAGGTTAATCGCCTCGACTAATAATTCAATTACAGCACTATATTCAGCCACATTGTTTGTTGTACAACCTAGACATACACCTTGAATATCTACTAACTCACCATGAGGATTGTAGATCACCCATGCCGCAGATGAAAGATTGCGAGTACTGCGGGAAGCACCATCAGCGAAACCAACGTAAGGTGATCTAGACATCTGTTCAAGAAGCAAAAGACACAATAAGCGGCAATCACGCCGACACACTAAGACAAAAATCAAATAAACACGCACACACACTCAACACACTGTAAAAAGCATATGCATGTAAAAAATAAACGAGGGAGTGCCTGGACTCAGGCGTAATATTTCTTAAGATATAGCCCATTGCGGGGCCTGTCCAGGGGATTGCCTTCATAATCGATCAGCTCATAGGCACCTTTTTGTAGAACTCGTTTTACAATGTAGGGCCCATGCCACATTGGCTTGAGTTTTCCTGCTCCTAGCTTATCATTAGCCTGATCGTAGAGCAGTACCAAGTCTCCCTCGACGAAAGAGAGGGGATTAACAGAGTTATCGAAGTGATTTTTCACTCGCTTCTTTTGAGCTTCGATATCAAGGGAGGCTAGACGACGTGTCTCGTCCAGTTGTTCCAGGTAAAGAAGCCGCTCTTCTACAGGAGTAGTCTCGGGAAGTAACTCGATGGCTAATTTGAGTGAAGGAATCTCACACTCAATGGGAAGGGTTGCCTCCAGCCCATATACTAGCTGAAAAGGGGTGAAGCCGGTGGCATCCTTCATGGAGGTCCGGTAGGCCCACAATGCGGAAACAACATCAAATGCCAATTAGACTTGTGCATGCCAATAGTTCTCTGAAGC
>APFE030876922.1:95054-116656 GCA_000404065.3 Pinus taeda | reverse complement strand
CTATCCTTTACTACTATCACCATCATGATATCAATAGAGAATACACATAACCATTAATTATATCGTAATCATAATATTTATAGAGAACATACATAACCATCACATTCGCTGATAATAGAGTCACGTTTCTGGATCCTCAGCTTGAGTTACTCATAGACTAAAGTATGCAAGATAATGTCATATTAGAGTCAGGAAACTAGGGTGGGCACTACAGAATACAAATAATTAACCATGAAATTGTGGAAATCAAGGCAATATGTGAAGAATTGCAGGAGGTTTTTATTCGTCAAGAGTGTAGTGGGAGTTTCTAATGAAGAAGATGATGACTATGACAACAAAAATGATTAAGATGATCTACGTGAAGAGAAGTCATGGATGACATATCATTATGGGGCAAGTTCATCCTAATATCAATTTAAAGTAATGGTACATGAAATAATGACTATAATGATCTACCCCTTAGAACCAACCACAACTATAATATCTCAAGAGTAACATGATGTAGTAGTTTGTTAAAAATAAATAATTTCTTTGATCATACTAATATATCATCTAGTAGAGGTGGTCTTGCAACTGGTAAAATTGTGGAAATGCTCAACCGTGTGGATATGTAATTACATATTAGATATATGGCCCTTAACAAAATCAAATTAAAAGTATTGAATTCAATATTAATGGAAGCAACCAGGTTGATCAACACAATCTTAAATCAATTGATCACGCAACAAATATCATTTCCATGTATCAGTATGATGAAAACCAAACACAATGCAATGGGGGAAGTGAGGCAACTAATGATGGCTCTTTCCCACCACATCTGCATCAAAGAGAAAGAACCCATTATTAATTTAGTGCAATGGGAATCAACAATGAGCCGAACACAACAATAAAAGACCAATTCACAAATTTGTTTCCAAGTGAGAGAAATTTTTTGGTGCACTATGGATATCTTAGACAAGATATACCCATGCAAGTGATATAGTTTGAATTAGATGAGAAGTACAAGGTTCTTGAACTTTTGGGACAAGAAATACCCATGTAAGTGATATAGTTTGAATTTATATGAGAAGTACAAGGTTCTTGAATTTTTGGGATTTGATGGCTTTGGATTTGTGTACAAGGCTTAATACACTTCCAATCATAAGCTGGTTGTCGTCAATATGATGGGTCCGAGGGATAGAAAATATTGCTTGACAACGGTGTGTAAATTGAAGGTTCATTGTGAAGTGGCTCAAATCATCTACCCTTCATTGTCAGAAATCCACTGCCGTATTGACATCAATGATTTTAACAATATTTATATTATCATGGAGATTTGCAATGGAGTTTGCAAACATTCCTTAAATCTGAGGCCATGAAAGTGGAGGAAAATTCTACAGTGTTTTACATGGATACCAAAGTGATAATGTACCAACTCTTGAAAGGCCTATAATACTTGTACAATGCCAAATGTGCTACAACAAAATTTGAAGCCTAGCAACACTTTGTTTGATTACAAGACCATGGGAATACATTTTTTGAAGTTGCTATATTTCCATCATTTCGATATGTTTGTTGGATTCCATTAGATAATTGAATCAATCAACAATCATGAACGTTGCTTGCGAGAGCTATTTTTTAAAATGGTCGTTCATGGAAAAAATAAAAAAATATTGCAGGCATAGGCTCCAACATTTGGAATTGTCCTCTATAAAAATATTCAATGAGGTGTCATTTGTAGAAGGTGTTTTCCCCAACCTTAAACATACTCTCATTTTGTATTGCAATGATCTAAGGCAGTTGGGAAATTGCCAAACATATTCAAGAAAATCGAGTATTCCATATAGTATGAACATCTTCACTAACCACTCACACAATCATATTAATGATCTTAACACCAATATTTTTACCACTCCTTCCTTCCTCACAAGTTGAATAGGGTGCACATCATAATAGTTGGACACATGGAGTGAAATGAATATAAAAAAAATTACGAAAATTACCTGACATGTAGGGGATTGAAATTGGAAAATTGCGCATTGCTGTAGAATAATTGTATAGCTTGAATATAGTTGAATATTGCTGCATTGATTGGCTGTAGCATACATATTTACATTGTGCTGGCGTAGTGGCTGTTGAGTTTTTATGTAGTGCCTGTGCCATAAAATTCTTTGTGCAGATGCTGATTTTTCTCAGAACAAAATATTTGATAATTTTGGGACGCAATGGTTGACAAAATCTTCAGTAGTTGGTGAAATGGCGAACTTCTTGGCATAACGGCTAATGGAATTCTTTGTAGCTGCATTTAACTGAAGAGTTTCTAAGAATAAGCACATTGATTAATGTTGACATTTTTACTGATTTTTTTTTTAAATAACTTCAATTTTCTGTGGAAATTTTTGTAGAATGTTGTTGATGAATTTGTAAACCACTATTGTTAAAATATCCCATAAAACATTGCTGCTAAAATATTTTGCAAACCCATGTTGTTGGAAGATTCCGCAGAAAATAAAATTTATATATTTTTATCTTTTGAAATCTACAATGAAAATTGATATTTCTAGTTTTCAAAAATATCACTATAGCCTGTAGGCTGTAACGTCAATTCCATTTTTCATTACAAGCTTTGAAAACTAGAGCCTGTAACGTCAATTCCATTTTTCATTACAAACTTTGAAAACTATAGCCTGTAACGTCAATTCCATTTTTCATTACAAACTACAAACTTTGAAAACTATAGCCTGTAAAGTCAATTCCATTTTTCATTACAGGTTTTTTTTGTTTTGTTTTTATTATTATTATTTATCAAAATATTTATGGTAATAATTGCCATTATTGGTTTTCAAGACTACTATATCATATGATGCCATTATTGGTATAGCCTATAATATCATTATTGGTTTTGATTGTAAGTTTTTTTTGGTTAAGAGTATATATATATTTTTTAAAAGTGCTCAAGTCCACTAAGCCTTGAATTAAATTCATGTTTTGGTGTTGTTGGAGTTTTGTATAAACACTGGTTACTGGTTTAGATTTCAACTTCTAGTACAATTTCGGGGGTGGCTATTGACTAAGAGTAATAATTTTTATTCATCATAGTTATTAACTTGATAGTTCCATTTTTACACACATGTTCAAGCTAATAGAGTCATAACCATCTTGTGGCCATTTTCACTTTGAAATATTAACTTTGAATCATACGACAATGCTTAATTGTTTGGTTAGAATGATTTTTTTTTTATAAATTGGGCAGGCTATCAAGCTCTTTGCTACCAAAATTGCTTTTGTATGCTGCAGAGTTTTTCATTGGAAGTTATCAATTGATTGATTCGGGTTAGACTTTCATTCTGTGCTGCTGAAATACTCATCCCCAACTCCATTGTTGTTCGACAATTTTTATTTCAAAGTCGATGGGAAATAATGTAGTTTTCATAAAATAGTAATTCAAAGAGTGTAAATTTTGATGGATTTTTCTAGGTGGTACAATAAACCCACACTGCTTCTTCTAACTATCTGTTTTCCCAATCTCTGTGACGGAATTGAATTGTTTTTGTCAAAATATTTTCCAATTCTCTATTTGTATTTTCCACTTGTCCATTAGCTTGGGGGTGGTATGGTATGGTCTTCCAGTTCTTGATCTTGTACAAATTCATGAGATCTTCTACCAATTTTGATGGATTTTTCTAGGTGGTACAATAAGCCCACACTGCTTCTTCTAACTATTTGTTTTCTCAATCTCTGTGATGGAATTGAATTGTTTTTGTCAAAATATTTTCCAATTATCTGTTTGTAATTTCCACTTGTCCATTAGCTTGGGGGTGGTATGGTATGGTCTTCCAATGCTTGATCTTGTACAAATTCATGAGATCTTCTACCAATTTTGATGTAAGTTGTGCTCCTCTATCAAATATACTTCCTAATTCATGAGATCTTCTACCAAGTTTGATGTAAATTGTGCTCCTCTATCTGATATACTTTCTTTGGGAAATCCATATCTTGTAAATATGCTATCATAAAATAATTTAGCAACTCTTTTCTCTTGACTAACACTTGCAATAATTAAAAGGTGGATTGAGAGGTATAACAATATCTACAAAGAAATCGATGGTTGCACCCATTCTCTCGCAGGCATCACAACATCTGACATATTATTTAGTATCTTTATATAATGTTTGTTGATAGTACTTAATAGAAAGTATCTTTTTGGATGTTTAGATTCTTGCAAAATCTTCACCACCAGGCTCATCATGATAAGATTTTAGAAGTTCATACACTTCATCCTCTCCAATGCATCTCCTAAGAACTTGATCTAGTCCTAATTTAAGCAAATAACCATTTATCCATGTATAAGGTGCACTTTTTCGAATTAGAACACTCATTTCTTGAGATGAGAAGTGTTGTGGCAACTTATTAGCCACAAGTAATTTGCAATGTTTGCAAACCATGGTGTCATTACTGAGGTTGCAAACAAATGCTCATGGAAAAGAGTCATCCCAGGGTTCATTTTATTTTTCATTAGTAATCCTTGAAAGAAATCCGCAACCACATTCTCATGACTAAGTTTTTCAACTATAGTACTATCAAACTCTTATAGAAGCCAAAACCAACAAATTATTCTACCATTAATAACATGTTTATTCATTAAATATTTAAGGGCTGAAAAATCTGTTGCACAAAGGTAGGATACCTAGTGATATAATGTCTAAACTTGTTGATGACATGTACAACTATTGAGAATTCCTTCCAATTGACGATATAGATTAGCTTTGCATTTGCAAGATTTTTACCAACATAATAAATTGCATGCATTGCCACATCTTCTTCCTATCTTAGCACAACACCCAAGTTTTATCAAAAGAATCATAATGAATATGAAATGGTAAACTCAAATTTGGCCCTTGCAAAATAGGGGCAATGGTCAACTTATTTTTTAAAGTCTCAAAAGCCCGTTGATAAGTTGTTATCCAAATACATTCAACATCCTTGGAAAACAATACAAATAATGGAGAAGCTATTTTGCTAGAATTCTTAATAAATCTTCGATAATAGCCAACATGGCCTAAAAAGCTTCTTACATATCTTTTTTTTGTAGGTACAAGAAGATTCTTAATGACAATTATTTTTGTAGAATCTATCTAAATTTCATGTGTTGAAACATGATGTCCTACCATAATTCCTCCATTTATGATCAAAAAGCCTTTCTTGTTACTTAGTGAAAGATGATTTTCTACAATTTTGTTAAGAACCTTCTCTAATTTGGGCAAAACTGCTTTGAATTCATACCCAAAGGTCATAAAGTCATCCATAAATTTTATAGAAATTAAAGTATTAAATTAGAAAGTATACTTAAAACAACACAATGAAATGTTCCAATTGTGTTACACAAATCAAATGGTAGAAATCTATAAGCAGAGGTTCCCTGTGGAAAGGTAAAAATAGTTTTATCCTTGTCCTCTAAATAAATTTGTATTTGATTGTATCCACTAAAACCATCTAAGAAAGATAAATATTTGTTTCCTGCCAAAGAAGCCAAAACTTGATCAATGAATCGAAATGGGAAATGATCCTTCCTAGTAGCTTTATTTAATTCTCTATAGTCCAGACAAAATCACAATTTATGTCCCTTCTTTGGAACTATAATAAGTGGCGAGACCCACTAACTATAAAAAGTGGGGTAAATAAATCATGTTGTTAAAATGTTTTGTTACTCCTCCTTCATAATATCTTTAAGAAAAGGATTCATCCGATGCTATGATAGACTAACAAGAACTACTCTATCCAAAATATACAACTAACAAGAACTACTCTATTCAAAATATAAATATGATGCACAATAATGGATCAATCCTTATTGTATCCTTTTAATTCCACACAAATGGTGAAGAATGTTTTTGCAACAATTCACGCTGAAATGGTTGCAATTAGCTATTAATATTTAATGTCTTTCCTAGAAATATTTCAATTTTTTCAATTCTTCGATTTTCCTATTTTTCAACAAAATACTCTTCTATAATGACTGATATTCAATTTCATATTCTAGAAAATGTTCAAAAGAGTTTAAAAATAAATTGTAAAAATCAGGTTATCTTAATTTTGTGTCATAATCTTTTTGTACTTCCTCATCTTGATTGTAGAATTGTTGAATCGTAACTGCCAAAGAATAAATATTTTGCATAAAATTAGAAATAATTATGTCATATGTTGATTCTTTTAAAATTAATGCATGATCTATGGTAAGAATTGATGTAGATAGTTCAACATAGTAATCACTTCCATCATCAAGAGGAATCCATAATGGCTCCTCAATATCTACAACAAATTTTAAAGGAGAATATAATTTAAGTTTTTTTTTCGTTGATTCCACTTGAGAAATTGTCATATTTCTTGAACAAAATTCGATATAAGCATCTGCAGTTTCTATCCATGGTTAATCTAAGATTAGTGTATATCCCCCAATGTTGGGTTTAGTGTGCAAAATAAGAAAATAAACAGGGTATTCCCAGGAATCCATAATCGCTATGATAGGTTCTAAAATTCCTTTTGGTTTTACTATTAATCTGTGAGCCATTTGTAAGATGGTTGGAATTTGTCTCATAAAATTATGAAGATTTAAGTTTTCCATAATTTCACTAATCATTATATTAATGACTGCTCCCAAATCAATTAAGGTATTCAGAATGGTGATGGGACCAACCCGTGACTTAAGGTCTAACACCTAACAACAATGATTAATACAGATGATTTAATCAGCGTAATTTGATTAACCGTTAATCAAAAGGGTTAGCGCATATTTTGTGTGTATTGATGGTTGTATTGATTATTGGTACGATGCTAGGCAAGAGGACAATTTTCCTGGTCTCGGGTTTCCTTCCCGCTCTCAGACTAAACCCTAACCCTCACTTCATTCACTCTGACATTTTCATTTTGCATTGTTCAGTGGTGAGAGATCCTTCCGTTGTTTTGCTGTTGACTGTAATGTGCTCGAGCTCGCTGCTTCGACCACATCCAGCTATGGGTTTCACCGTTGGATGGTTGGATAACAAGGTTCAGTATTGTCTTCGACTATCTGGTTAGTCCGTCTCTGTTACTATGTCATTAGCCTCGTTGATTTTACGAGAGGGTTACTTTGTTGTTTTTGTGGTCTGGTGCTCTTCTGGTGGTCACTGTTTGTCCTTCCGTTTCTTAACGCGTTTTGCTGGGATTCTTTTATGGTATGTTTTGGTTGTCGTATGATTATGTTCTATGCTTGACTTGTCTATAATTTCGTTGTCACGAAGGACCCCTTCCTCAGCGTCGTTCGGCTCTAGCAAGGTAAATTGCTCTTTCCTTGCTAAAATTTATTTCCTCAAGTTTTCTTAAGAACTAAAAATTGTTGCTCCTCGTGAGCAGGCTTCCCTTCAGTGGCTGCGACCCAAATGTGGGTTCATTCGTCCAGTGCTAACTAATACCTTGGTAAGTTCACTTGGGGTTTCTTTTGTCCATCGTTCGTTCCTTCAATCTTTCTATATATCAACACTGATACTTTGTTGTGGTCTCTGTGTAGGTTGGGAATGCTCCTAGTTGGACTGCTACTTGGACCTTCTTCCAAACGGAACCAGTAGGGTGATTCCTTGTTACAACTTGTCTTGTTTGAGGGTTTCCCAAGTCGGTTTCTTTTTTGGTGTAGTCGGTCGATAAGCTCGGCACTGAGACTCTGTTGTCTTCATTTATTGGTTGATGTCAAATGGCCTCCCGGCCCAGTTGTATATAATCGCGTTTGTTCTTCGATGGACTGTAACTGTTCAGGGTTATAACCCTAACCCTTGTTAATTGTCTCTCTTCCGGAAGAGGGTTTGTTCGGTCTTATGGTTTGTTGGACTTGAACACTTTGTATTTGTATATTTTATATGTTGGTCTTGATTTTGAAATGTTTTCAAAGACGAATGAAAAAAAAAAACTTTCAAGGTACAGGATTACCTTTCTTGTGAATGCATCTCACTGTGACTGTATTGATTTAGTTAGCTGCTACGACTGTTGCTTGTTTTTTGTATTTCTATAATTGTTGATGTGGCTGGAACTGCCTGCTCAGTCTCACGTTAATATAGTGTCTCTACCTGTCATTTGATTTTTGTAACTACGTCTCTACTTGTCACTTGATTTCTGGAACTTCGTCACTGCTTTTTTGGAAGGATTTCTGGTAAAATAAAATATATAGTTTGTCTATTTGTTATAGATGATAGTAATTAGATAAAAACAACAAGTCTCGGACAGATGGATTCAAAATGAAAGTGTCTCTCTTTGTATTACTTTTCCTGTGCTGGTATCAAACCTTCTCCACAATGTGGTACATTTGCTTTTGTATTGTTATGATACAGTTACTCAAACTATTTACATTTGCTTCTCTAGTTACACGGTTGATAACCATTTTGCTGTTTGAGTTTGCTCGTTCTGTGGAATACATAGATGATATATATTTTTGGTTTTTTATAAAGAAAACAACTATAAAATAAATAAAAGAAAAACCAACAGTGTGGCTGTAACCACCTTCACCTAACTGTGCTGTCCCTAAATATCATTAACTAATAATGAAATAAACCAAGTTCCTAACACTCTTTTAATTAAAAAACATGAATGGAATCAAATGATGATGAACCTCTCCTCCTTAGCTGAGACCAAACACCCGGTCATGGTGCCCTTAGCTAGATGCTCCTGCATCAAATGGTCATTTTTCTAACACATACTTGAACAACAAGATTACCAAGATCTTCGTACTTTGGATTGATAGGTTATCTAAGCATAAGATCAGACAATTGACCCATTACTTAAATAGTAGAAGGGTTTTATTTATTTATTTAAATCCAAGTTTCTTGATGCATAAATCCTTCAGGATCTTATTTTCAATGGAAATATCTCTGATTGCTTGAATACAAGGAATTTTAGCACACATATTCTTCAACTCCTCCAAAATATCAAATATTGGTTGTAAGGGTAATTTAACTTTATAAATTATCTCAGGAAAAGGTGGACTTGGATGTATTTATTTAAATCCAAGTTTCTTTTTGAATCATATTGGTAGGATTTGACATTAACAATTCATCTTATTTCTCAGTTTGTTTCTTCTCATTACTTATATCTCTAATTTTAGGTGCTTTTGGATCCTTTAAAAGTTTTTCTTGGCCTTAGACACGTGACCAGACAATTAATTACAATAACAATAAAAGTTGAAGATTCCCCAGATTCATTAGTATACATAGGTTGAATCGGTTGGATTGCTTGAATTGATTGAGCCAAGTGATTAGTTTCTCTAATGTTAGGATTTGAATTTGGTTGAGTAGGTAATTTAACATGACTACATTGTTGATTAATACCTTGTGGTTGAGGTGGTGATAACAATTGTTGTTTTTGTTGCTGCTGTGACCAATTCTAATAAAGTCTATTCAATTGTTGCATTTTCCATTGAACACCTGACATAGGAAAAGATTGTTGGATAAGATAAGATTGATTATAGGGCAATTGATAATTCTAAGGAATTGACAAAGATGTCTACCAGGGTTTCTCATTACAAATTGAGAGAAAGACAATTGCTAGCCCACATTATATTTAGAATTTTACCAAGCCTAATTACATACTTGATTTGACCATTACTGATTCAAAGGCTTGGGTCCTTGATTCATTCTAGGAAATGGTGGACAAGGTTTTTCAAACCTTCTCTGATTAATGAAATTATTTTGTTTCATGTTCTAATTAAGAGCTTGATATCACTACCTTCAACCTTGGTACATGTGGACAAATACTGACATTGAGATTTTTGGAACAAAAGTTGTAGATTTTTACTACAACAAATAAGCACTTATTCCTAGGATGTTTTTTCTTACACCTTAGGTGGAATATGTCCAATGCCTTCTAATTATATTCCTATTTCTTCCAAGCATGCCAAACATCTAACCACATAAAGAGTGAGTTTAGAATGTTAGTTTTCATATCCTCCAATGAAATTCCAATTTCAGTTTTGGTTATTCCCATATTGTTATTTGATGTTGGAATTATCAAATTCCTTGTTCCTTTTCCTTTTCTCATGCTTTCTATTGAATATTTCTTAAAAAGTTCTATAATTTCATCACAATTGAATTTATAGATATTTGTAATATAAATGAGGTTTAAGGATTCAATTAAGTCTTCTTTGACGCCTCTAAGTAATGCCACATTTAATGACTCATCATCCAATTTAAAATTTGTTGAATGTTTGTAGCTAAACTAAAACCATTCAACATAATATTCTAGAGCCTCATTTAGTATTTGAGTCATTCTAAATATTTCATCTCTTGTTTCTCTTGCTTTACAATAGTCCTTACGATTTGTGAGGAAACTATCTTTGTGAGGAAACTATCTTTATGAGGAAAGTATCTTTCTTCTCCTTCCAACGACCTATACTCCCCCCCCCTAAATTCCATGAATCATATCAAAGAAACATTGAGAAATATTCTCCCAGATTGAAGGGAACAGTTGTAGCTTTTGAGAATCTAACTTATAATCATATATTCTACATAAGACTTCAAATCCAAACAAGGAGGTATCAAGGTATTTTGTAGGAAACCCATAAAATACTAAAAGAATTGAGGGATTGATGTTCTTCATTTTGGCATTATCAACACTTTCCCTTCTAGGGAAAGAAGCTTATTCTTCTTCTATCGTATGATGCATATCATGTATTGGTTGGTGATTTTCTTCCTCATTATTTCCTACAATACCTTCCTCCCCATTTCCCATGTTGGACAAGATCTAGATTTCTAATTCAAAAGATTGATATTCTTCAACACTTCCTAATCCCTAGAAATCATAATTTGGAGGTTCATATTTTACAACTAATTTTTGCTCCTCTTTCTTAACAAATTCTTGTTCTATGGGTTAGGGCTCTTCCTTAATAATTTAAGAATTGACGCAATTTTTTCTTGCTTTTCACTTACCTTGGAATCTAGTTTAGGACAAATTTTAGGAAGAAATCTTCCTAACTTATCCCTCTTTCTCTTCATTCATTCTTGGCTGACACTAAGGATAATATGAAACAAAAGATCCCAAAAGATTGGTGTTTCCTAGACAATGAAGCAAAAAAGTGACAGACTCATACAATGTACAATAAAAGCCCTACTTTAAATGTCAATGAAGGAACATAAGCAGTAAAAACGTTGCACACTACATATGCAATTTTGAAATATAAATTCCAAAAGCCTTACAAGAAATTTATACAGTATGGGAATATTTTATATACAAAATTGATGGAAAATTAGATGGCATATTCCGATCTATCTTTGGCTAACTAAAAAGAACAAACAACAAATACTATTTTGAAACTAGTCTATTTAGTTTGACAACTAGTTTCTAATGTAAATTAATTATCTATTGCTACAAAATTAATTACAACAACTCAAATAGAAACTAACGACTTGTAGCAAATAAGATTATAATGATTAACATATTGATTCAAGAAATGAACTACAATATGTTACAAAAATTGATTATAATTCATTCTATTTTAATAGGTTACAACAATAATAAAAACTAAGTTAGAGTGAAAACATAAATTAAATTTACAACTACAACAATCAAAATAAAATTAACTACAATAACAAATATTAACTTATCGTGAAGTTTCACACTCCTGCTAAAGGAATTTATCTTGAGATGAAATATGTCCTAAACACATGGGAAATAGAAACTTGTTATAATAAATATACTTTACAATAAGAAATTATATGCAAATATACCAAAAGAAATATTGAGAAGAAATTCTTTTGGATTGATATTGTGTCCAAAGTTTTGAAACATCCAATGTTTTCAGTGAACACTCCATCCATCACCAAATACCAAAGCTTAATGGTGAAGCTATTGGGAGAACAAGAATTTAAAGTGAAGGTGAGAAGATAACCATTGAGAGAATGCTAAATATTAAGGGAAAAAACATTTAATTACTATGAGATAAGATATTTGAAAAAATATATTTAATACAATTCATTTTTTAAGCTAAAATATTTTTGAAAAAATATTTAATATAAATTTAATTCATGGTAACAAATTTTGGAGATAAAAGTGGTAAATAATAAAAAATAAAATGGAGGAAATTGAATATAAGAGTATATATATATATATATATATATATATATATATATTTATATATATATATATATATATAAGGAAATATTTTTAAATTTGGGGGGAATGATTACATTTTTTGTGCAAACTGTTGTTGGGGTTTTTATTAAAATAGAAGATTTTACATTGACGTCCTATTGATAGGTCTTCCAAAAGATATCATCACCAAGGTCACAGGGCCACAAAAATCATCCGTAAGCTACAACATAGGGGCTAGAACATAACCATCACAGGACATATATGTAAATAAGAACAACGTGAACCAACATAACTAATATTGTAGGCAAGTGGTTTCAAAAACCAAACAACAACAGTGTGGGCTAGTGCCCCATTAATCATTCCGATGGCACATGGAAAAATGACAACGAGTCATCCAAAATGTTATCCTTAAGAATTAAGCGCCTCATCAAAATCACGAGAACAATATGAACCGGTCCTTATAGGGAAAGGACCAACTAGTGAGAGGTACACCAAAATCATGGAACTAAGCACGAGCCAACCCTTTTAGAGATAGGACCAATTATTAGATGAAAAAAACGACTAGGAAAATGCTATGAGCTGGCCCATACGGTCCAATAGGTTTTGATAGCCACTAGTGAAAAGATACAGAAGGAGCCAACCAACTAAAACACCGACAAATTATGATGTCCAAGGAAAAAAGTATTAATAACCACCTAAGTGTTGTTTCCCAAGTCATCACTGAGTTCCTTGGCCAAAACATGAAGAAATTTTACTATAGAAACTCTTGGAAAAGACCAAAAACTTCACAAATATGCATCAATGTTAATTTGACAAAATAACAGTAAAATTGGGAGGAATGTAAACAAAGGGATGCATAGCGTCGCTCGAAGGTTCCACTGAAGGGAACATAATGCCGCTAGGAGGGTCCGACAAATCCCCTAATGTTGAGTCAGAGACCACGAAACCTTCCACCCTAACTAGACGAGCATCAATATCATCAAGGCAATAATGAATGTTACTAAGAATTATTTTAATGTCCTCCTGACCAACAAAGAATTTATAGTTGTCCACTTGTTTATATCTTAAAACCATGCAAAACAAAGTATCCAATTTTTGGTGAACCGAAAGGAATGGAGAGGGTATAATCTCCTTTTCCTGAACCTTCCTAAGTGTGGGAGCCATCAAAGGTCCTTATCTCCAACTTCCGAGTCAGAAAAATAAGGGCTATCTCCAAACTCTTGTGCTTCCATTTGATGAATTTCCTTCCATATTTCTAGAGGCACTAAGTCAAAATATGAAGAAATAGAGTCCGAAGTGAAATGTCTCCAGGGTTGCGAATGAGCATGGATATCCCCCCCTCTTCAACTAGCCAATTTTTGATGAGGAGGCATGAGAGTAAAGACTAAACCACCACTCTAAATAGGATTCAGACCATCTAAAAAAGGACATTCGTTACACTGAGTAAATTGGAAATGACACAGCCGAAGATGACCATGTCATGCCCCCAACACCCCAAACAAATGTTTATACCAGAACTAATATTAAAGAGACCTAAAACTTCAAGGAACAAAAAGGGCGTAACCCTATTACCCTCAACAACAACACGTTCTAGATAAAATATCTCTGGAATCCGTAGACTCCAACCACCTAGAGAACAACTCGCAAAGAAATGAACCATATATATATGAGAGAGAGAGAGAGTAGGGGATCAAACATGAAATAAATGGATTAACTTTTTATTGGATGATCATACATAAATTTTTTTAATAAATGATAATATATTATATTTAAAAATAAAATTTAAACCAAATATGACTTCAAAAGAATTCAAAAAAGTTGACGATGTAAGGTGAGAAGGACACAATCCAAAAAAGGGATTAAATTTTGAACGATCAAAAGTTAGACATCAAACGCGAGGGAATTTAATTGATCATAAATTAATTAATAAGGAACTTTAATAAATAAGGAAATAGAAATAAATCAAAAGGAAATAGAAGGAAAGCACAAGGAAACATAGTAGAGGCCAAGCAAAATAGTACCAAGAGTATGGAAAAAGGGGGGAAAGGGATGGGGTGGGGCGAGTTCAAGAGAAGTAAGAAACCAAGAAAGGATTAATGATTTAGGTGTTGAATAAAGGGCTTTCAAGACTAGCTAAGTGTATAGTCGTCTTCCCAATTAAAGTTGTTTTGGTGCTTCTCAATTGCGCTTCACAAATAATGCAGGAGTAGTGAGGGGTTGAGGCTAAGATTTTCTCTTGGTTGAAACATATGAGATGATTTGGGATAAATGAGTGCTCCACTAGAACATATTTGGAAACTCAATTGTGGGTAGTGTCAACAATGTTCTTTGAGGCATGCCTTAAATGAATGTCTTATTTGGTCAATGTAGTATTCACTGCAAGAGCATGGAGTTCGGTAAATGATAGGGTTTGAAATATACTTAGTAGAACAAAGTAATTTATTGAGGGTTTTAAAAGACTTAAGGAGGATTTTGATATTATTTTTAGTTAAAATTTTTCAGATGAGATCAATGGTACCTTGGAAGTAGTGGAGCATAATGAGGGATCGAGGTGTCGAAGGAAGAAACTTATAAGGTTTTGGATTAAGAAACTTACAAAAGTTCAATGAGGGACCTGGATACCCATTAGACATTAAGGTTTTAGACAAATGATTTTTTTTCCTTTAAAAGTTTAGGAGAAAAAATACACACAACTTGAGTAATGAGAGTTTTTACGAAAACGAACTTTTGGGTTGGTTGACGGTGAGAAGAAACATGAATATAGGATTCTTTGTGAGTCTATTTCCAAAATACTTGGTAGGTGAGAGATCCATATGAAAGTATAGAAACTAGAACATCTGGAAAGGGAAGAGCTTTGTCTTTTTCAATCTCCACAGTAAATTGAATATGTGAGAAGATGCTATTAAAATGGTCTAGAAAGGTGATAAGGGAGAATATACCACGATGCCAAACAAAAATTTAATCATCAATAAACTAATACCAACATTTAGGTTTGAGGTGCCAAGTTTCGAAAAATTCCATAAAAATATTAGAGGTAAGGAATATCCCATAGCTATGCCTTCCATTTGCTCATAAATAGTTCCTTTGAATGAGAAGAAAGTAGAAGGGAGGCAAATTTAGATAAGGTTAATGGTTTCGGGGTTGACCAAATTGGAGATAAGCTTAATGGCTTTAGGGACAAGGATTTTGGTGAAAAGAGATACATCATTTAAGCTAATTAAAATTCCCTATTCTTTTAGGTGAAGCTTCCTGGTTTTGTTGATGAAGTTGAAAGAGAATTTGATGACGAAAGAGGTTCTTCCAACAAATGATTGGATTTTTTCAACAAGAAATCTACCAAGAGCATGAGTGGGAGCTCCAATAGTACTCACAATGGGTCTATGGGGATCGCCAATTTTATGAATCTCAAGTTTCATATAGATCTTGGGAGTTTTTGGGTTAGGAGGGATAACGCGTTTGTGACTAGAGGGGTCAAGGGATAAACTATTGATAGCTTTAGTCACCATATTAGTGATTGAATTGATAGTAATTTAGAGAGTGACTTGTAAGAGGAAGAGGAAAGGAGATAGTGAAGTTTAGAGTCATAATTGTAGATTATCATCTTTAAGAACGAAAATGTTAGGGATTTTATTAAGGTAGAAAATGGATTAGAATTATTCTTTGGTTAAGTTAGCTTTGGGGATTTTAGAGTGCCAAATGTAGTGCTATGCTCTAGTTGACTGATAGTGATATGACACTAAAATTTATTTAGCCCTAAGGCCCACACTTTATTCTTTGGGGACCTTAAGTTGAGGATCCAGATACATGACTCTATTATTAGTGGGTGTGATATTAGTGGTTGTGATGTTTATGTATGTCCTCCATTGATATTATGATGAAGATATCGTTAATGGTTATGTATGTTATCTATTGGTATTATGATGATCATAGCATTGATGGTTATGCATGTTCTCTATTGATATTATGATGATTGTAGCATAAACGATTATGTTTGGTCTCTATTGAATTTATGATGATGATAGCAGCAAAGGATACATATACTCTCTATTGATATCATGATGATGATAGCTTTGATGGATAGGTATATTTACTATTTACGTTATGATGTTGATAGTTTTGATGGATATGTATGTTTCCATTGATGTTATGATGATGATAGCCATGATGGATGTGTCCCCTCTGTTACCTACTTGCATTAGTTTTGTTTCACAATGAACAATGATACAAATGACTAGGTGATATTGATGATGCTATTATGACAATGGTAACATTGAGAAACCTTGTTATTGATGATTATTGCATATGGTAGGAAACCACTAGAGGCACTCGCATATGACGAGTTGATGACACTTGGTTTGATGAAAATTTATATTTTGTCTTTAAAATTCTAGGTTAATTTTGAAAACCTGCTATATATGTTTATCTATATATTGATGATATGTTAGTGGTTACAGGCACAAATTAGTTGCTTTGCCAGATGATTCACATATGGGTGATGGGGTTGTACAATTGGATGGAACTGCATGGGAGGGGTGGGACAATGTCCTTGATCTCACCCACTAGCACTCCCACCGTGACTTGGGCTGGAAAAGTTGAAACAACTTCACCTTGAAGATCACGATGTCATGAGGGCAGGTCCCAAAATTGGGTCGCTCATGAGGATTTTACCCGGGGGGTGCACATCGAGGCAGATTCCTTGATCCCCGACACCATTAGTCTCACTATAACAGGGAACATAAGAGATGATAGTGGTCTCTGGCGTTGCACCTATACTTTCCCCTCGTAGCCACTGAATGCTTGAAGGGAAAGTGGTGTGGCACCCTTGGAACTTCAAGGGAATTTCTTGAAGGGCATGAACAACTTGGCACCCTTGGCATCACAAATAAACTGTTAGGCGTGGCACCCTTGGAACTTCAAAGGAAGTTCTTGAAGGGAAAAACCAAACTTGGCACAATTGGAACAATTAAAATTAAATAAATTAATAAATATAATCAAGATATGAAAACCAGGTAAATTCACATCAAGGGTAAATGACGTTAGAAACCGAGGTAATTAAATCAAGAAAAAAACTTGGGTTAAGACGATCATAGGAAGAAATAAAATATTTTATCTTAAAAATTCTACCTTTCCCATGTTGGAAAATGTTAGGTAGATAATGTAGATTAATTAGGTAAAAGGGGAAAGAGGGACATAAATGTAAGGATAAATATTAATCCTAAAATAGTTAAACCTAATTAAGAGAAGATGACGGTGAATTAAAATAAGATTAATAAATTAAATTTTAGAGAAATTTAGAGAACATCCTTGTGGCAACAACCAACATAAGAATATCCATCTAAGGGATAACTTGAGTTAAATTAGGGAGTAGATAGGGGATCAAATCTTGACTTATCAATTGACTTTAGTAATGAACACAAATTAAGAAGTAAAAAGGGGGATCAAGAGACAACTAGGAGAATAAATAGGAATCTTGTTGAGGTGACGAAAAATATTAGTTTTAAATTAAAATTCAAGTAAATAATTTTGGAGACCCTTGATGAGAGAGTGACACATGGGTGGGTGAATAATCAAACTATTGAATTATAAAAAATAATTAATTATGCATGAAATGCCAAGTGTCACCTATGAGGATTCTTATAAAAGAAGGGGTAGGCCATGGGAGAAGGGAATTGTTTACCCTATTGTTGGATGAATGAGACCATGTCAGAATAGTGACTACGAGCTATAGTGAGTTTGGTGATGTAGAGGCCTTTAGAGAGGGGATTCTGAGCAAAAGAGTGCTCGGGGGTCTGCGAGGAAGGAGAATACCAAAGGAGTAGGTTGGGAGGTCAACCGGTGGTTCATTGCATTCAGATTAAGCATGTTGACATTCACACTTGGAGGCGATCAACAACGAAGGAGGGAAAATAGCGGCAAGTTAAGTTTGAATCTCATCTCCTGGTGAACGATACCTATGTTTTTATAATATTATTTTGTATGACTTCATTATGGTTTTAGTTAATAAGATGTAAATTAGATGATATGTTCAATAAAGTGAAATTCAGGAAAATTTTATATAATGCTTAATAATTCTTTTGAGTTCCCAATGCTATTTTCTTATGGTTGTATTTTTAGTATTTAAAAAAAAAAAATTATAGAGTTGGTTCCTACACTTAGTATCAGAGCTATGCTGAACCCTTGAGACCTATGGGCCCATGCATGCATGACTAGCTTTGTTAAAATCTTCCAAGATATTCCATTCCAAAATATGCATAGAATAAGTAAATAGTAAATGTGGGTGGAGCTGCTGTATAACATAAACATTAAGTAAATGTGGGTGGAGCTACTTTATAACATAAACAATGTGGTTATTCTATATATAACATAAACAAGGTGGTCCAAAACTTTCCCCATATAACATAAACAACAGTCAAGCTTGTCCAAACTACTCACCATATAATACAAGCATTTGTTGCACATTGCAAGATTGTAAAAAAATGAAAAGAAAAGAAAAGCATCCCCCAAATGACCCAAAACACTGGCCAAGCTAGTTGTAATGCTATCCAAAACAGTGACTGAGAGACGATAAGTACTATTGGGCTTGAAAATTGGAGCTACCAACAAAATTTTACTTGAATAACATTGAAATCAAATTACTTGCAGTGGACACATAGAATTTTATTCAACCTTTTATTTAGGAGAAGCTTTTAACAACACAATGTGGAGGGTTATAATCTCAAACAAATAGCCTTTTAAGTTTAATGCTTGTATTAACGATCTGTTTAAATAGATAACATTCTTCAGTAAAATCTTGCATGTCAGTAACCAGTTTCAGAGTTCCAATGAAAACGAAATCACAACACAAAGGGTTGTGAACAATAAAAAAATCTATGAAAACCCTCATAACCATTGTTCATATGTAGATCAATTCATAATAATATATAATAGAAACTGCAAAAAAAAAGGAGTACATAATTCCAGAGGTAATTTTACGTGTTTGCTCTCGATTTTCAAGTGCATTTAGCTTGCACACAGATTTGTCGATGCTTTATTTTTTTATTTTTTTTTCCACCTGAAACTTCGGTTTTTAAGAGGCTCAATCTAGAAAGCATATAAAGGATTAGCCTCATGGTTTCACCAGTTATACAACATGTATGGAAGAGATATTTTCTTGCACGATCTCACATTAAATCAACTCTACGTTGGACATATTGTGTGCATGCAACAGAATTCATGGAAGAAAGATGAGATCTGCATGAGTCGAAGTTGGATAAGCTATGGGTTGAGCATTTCTAGTGAAGATGAGCATTAATTTTGGCTCAGCTACAGTTTGGAATTGCAGCTTGACGATCCCTAGCGGGATCCATGTAGCTTTTAACACGCAAGAGTCACAGTTCGTTGTCATCGGCATATAGATCAGGAGTAATTTCTGTCCATGGAGAAGTTGCATGGAGGGCTTTGCTCTTATCCACCCATTGTTCGGGCTCTCAGAAAATCCACAGAACAAATTTCCAGAGAAAGCCAAGCAGGCTGAGCAGGGCTTCCGTGGAAACTGATTATTGAAGAAACTTAAAGAATTATGTCTGAGATTGAGTACGGTTTCTGTGCTTCCTAATTTCTAAATAATATATATGTACGTGTTTGAATCCTTCAGTTCTCTTTTGTTTGTATGAGTCTTGTAATTTTGGGTTTATATTTTATTGTTTATGGTCTATGCGAGTGTGATTTTGGAAAAAAAGGGAAGAAAAAAATGATGTTAGTCTCTTAAAATTCATTATTTATGAAGTGTTGAAAAGCATTTCATTCTTTGGAGGGGCACAATTTTATACTGGTTGGTTGGTAGCAGGGGATTAAGTGTCTTTGAGAAACTGAAATTGGTTGGAAATAGTGGATTGTGTGTCTTTGAGAAATAGATACTGGTTGGAAACAAAAGATTGTGTGTTTTGAGAGACTTCTATTTTTACTTGGGATAGAATCAATGGTTATTTTGAGCTATTCTTTTGTTTATTAATGTAGATGTATTTTAGTAAATGAAAAAATATATATTTTATAATTTGTTAAACATTTTTATATTATAAGATGTTATCTTTAATTTCTTATCTATTGGAAAATGTTGTTTCCTTTTTAGCTCAGTCTAACTTTCAAAAAAAGGGTCCATGAGTAGTGAATGATTGATTAGCATTCTAATATTACTGATGTCGTGTTGATAGAGGTATCTCTGTATCTTGATGGCATCTGGTTGATAGGAAAAAATATACATTAATAGAAAATGACTGATTAAGATTTTAATATTAGTGATATCTTTTTGATAAAGGTATCTCTGAAAGATGGAATCATCGCATTTAACATTTAAATTTAGAGTTAAAACAATATTTGTGTTTGATTAGCAGTGTGATGTTATGACTAGCTTGTTATTAAAAGTATCTTTGGAAACAAGGATCGTCTCATCACATATTGTAAGTTTAGTTGTTTTAAGCATATAAACTTAAAGAAAAATATATAAGTAGCAAATGTTCCCAAGCTTGGACAAACCACAAATCACAAGGTATACCAGTTTACCTTTATATTGTTCTATTTTATTTCTCTGCCTTCATCCTTTTGCATTTGAATATGAAAGAATTTTTCACATGAAAACGTTCTGAAGACTGTAATAGGCTATGCAATATCTTTGTAAAAGTTGTAAACCATTGGTTTCTGCCCATATTTGGTTTACTCGGCCCAAAAAGTGTGTTTATACAAAAGAAAAATTTCTTAGTTGTGTGACATTTAAAAAAGACAAAAATTAATTTACCATTCTAGGGTTGAAGGTTAGGGAGAAAGGCAACAAGATTGTAGAATGGAAGGAGAGCGCAGTTGGAAATGAGAAGGAGAGAGACAACATCTCAGAGGTTTTCTGACATGTTATGACTATAAGACCGAAACAATAGATGGGGTAACTTACCCTGAACATAGAAACAATAGTTGGTTATATCCCACTGTAAGTCTGTAGAAACAAGTTGTAAGGCAAACTCTGGATTCAACATTTAGAAAATATTTTATACATTTTGGTGTTGTGAGTTGTTGTACCCATGGCGTTTTTCTAGAAATAAGTTTGTGTTCCCTTGTATGATTACCTGTGTTCCACATTCTGTTTCATTCCATTGTTAGTATGTTGAGTTTTGATTGACTGCAGTTAATGAATGCCAGCATGTTTCATAGTTCTCTCTTATTTATGAATAGAGGTGTCTTGGTGAAATATTTAATAAAGTCAGTCCTGATGGAAAACACACTTGTAATTCTGATCAGCTATTAATCAAGGTAGTTTCAGACCAACTCACTGTCATTCAGTTCAGTTCACTCTATAAAATGACATCAGCATGGAGTGACAATACATATGTGGAGGATCCTATTATTGCCTATGTAAAAGTAGATCAGAAAACAGTGGTGGAGAATCGTATTGTTGCTTCTGTAATTAATAGATTAGTTGGATTGGTGAGTGATCCAGGTGGATGTTGGTGGCCACCCACCTATCCCATTTGGACCCCCACAACTGTCTCTTT
>APFE030876922.1:77935-93054 GCA_000404065.3 Pinus taeda | reverse complement strand
TTTATTTCCATTTCTGGTTGTAAGCATATTTCAATATTTTCCATTAATGAAATGAAGTATTATTTCCGCTGCATCTCTTTATTTATGGTTATCGCATCTCTGTATTTATGGTTATCTCTGTAATCTATTGTGTTCTTGTTTAAATCTGGATCAGTTAGAACGACATGAGGCATGCCTAGACTACAAAGATAAGACTCTACATTTCACAGATGATGATGGCCAAAGAAAATCATTAAGGGCAAATAACCGAGGGGTGTCCCTAAGGTTCATCTCCTCCATGCAACTAATGAAATATATATGAAAGGGATGTCAAATGTTCTTGATGGAAGCTCTAAATGATAAGGGTGATTATGAAAACCTTCATAAACATCCATTTCTTGTTGAATTTAAGGATGTATTTCCCATAGAACTACTGGGATACCCCCAAAAAGGGAAATTGATTTCACCATCAACCTTAAACCAGGCACTGAGCCTATTGCAAAGGCACCCTATCGTATGTCAGCTCGAGAGATAAAGGAATTGCATATCCAATTAAAGGAACTGTTGGACTTGGGGTTCATACGACCTAACATATCTCCATGGGGAGCCCTTGTGATTTTCGTTAAGAAGAAGGATCAGTCCTGGCGAATGTGCATTGACTATTGCCAATTGAACAGAGTGACGATAAAAATATCAATACCCTCCACCAATGATAGATGAATTGTTTGATCAAATGAGGGGGGAAACTGTGTTTTCAAGGATAGATCTAAGGTCGGGATATCATCAATTGAGAATCAAGGAAGAAGATATCCCAAAGACAACCTTTAAGAAAAGATTTGGGCATTATGAATTTGTAATTTTAGCCTTTGGGTTGACAAATGCCCCGAGTGTTTTCATGATTTTGATGAACGAAATATTTCGGGATTACTTAGACAAGTTTGTACAAGTCTTTATCGATGACATTTTGATTTACTCAAAGACCCCAGAAGAGCATGACGAACACTTGAGGATAGTTCTACAATTTCTTAGAGAAAACCAATTATATGAGAAGTTGTCAAAGTGTTATTTTTACCAAACCAAGACTCATTATCTTGGGCACATTATCGCAGTAGACTTGGTAAATATTGAGGCCATCATGGAATGACCAACACCTACCAATGTTCATGAAATATGAAGTATGAAATATGAAATATGAAATATGAAATATGGGCATGATAGGGTATTATCATAGATTTATCGAAGGGTTTTCAAAGATAACGAGCCCCATTACCGAGCTCCAAAGAAAGTACAAGAAATTCATTTGGACTGAAAAATGTGAAGAGGCATTCCAAAGGTTAAAGGTGTTATTAACAACAACACCAATTTTGAAGGTGCCGGATATGAAACAAGAATTTTTGGTTTGCACTAATGCCTCCTAGGATGGTCTGGGTTGTGTGTTGTTGCAAGAAGTAAGAATAATAGCTTATGCATCAAGGAAACTTAAAACCCACAAAGAAAACTATGTAGACCATGATCTAGAAATGGCAACAATTGTTTATGCACAAAAAAATTGGAGACACTACCTTCTAGGAAGGAAGTTTGATCTTAGGACTGATCATTGTGGGCTACAACACATATTCACTCAAGACCACTTAAATGCCAGACAAAGACGATGGTCTGAGCTAATTAGTGAATATGATTTTGATATTACTTACATAAAAGGAATGATAAATAGGGTGGCTGATGCTTTAAGTAGGAGGCCTTAGGTATTTTTCAGTGATTCCCTTAAAGACCAATTTGAGGGAGAAATTGCTTGATTTACAATTTAAAGACACCTGGTATTAGGAAGTTAGCAAAAGTTTGAGGGAGGATGAAATGAGGGTCCCAACATATGAAGAATACTACCTTGATAATGATGGGCTACTATGATTTCGAGGAAGGATATATGTATCACCGAATGAAGATATATGCCAGCTAATCTTGAATGAAGCACATCGCGCAGCATACATGGCACAACCTGGTGATAAGAAGATGAGTGCGGACTTGAAACCACTCTTCTTTTGAAAGGGATGAAGAAGGACATTGTGAACTTCATAGCAAGATGATTAGATTGTCAACGAGTAAAAGTTGAACATAGACATCTAGCGGGATTATTGCAACCCCATGAGATACCAAAATCTAAATGGGAATTTATATCAATGGACTTCATTGTGGGACTACCAATGACCTCAAGAAGACATTATTCCATATTTGTAGTGGTGGAAACATTGACCAAGAGCACCCATTTCATACCAGTTAAGACTACATATAAGGCACCAGAAATAGCCAGAGTTTTTATTGATGAGATTATGAGATTGCATGGAGTGCCTAGGAAGATCATATGTAATAGGGGAGCAATGTTTACAGGAAGGTTTTGGACCAATTTCCAATAAGCCTTGGGAACCCTGTTGAACTTCAACATTGCTTATCACCCTGAGACAGATGGGAAGATAGAGAGGACTAATCAAATCCTCGAAGATATGCTTCAGATGTATGTGATGGACCAAAAAAAGAGATGGGAGGAGTTTTTACGCCTTGGGGAATTTGATTACAATAATAGTTATCATAGTTCCATCAAGATGGAACCATTTGATTTCTTATACAGAAGACTTTGCACAACACCTCTCAGTTGGGACCAACTAGAGGACTGAGTATTAATAGGACCAGAAGTGGTGCAAGATATGGAAGAACAAATGATTATGATTAGAGGAAGGATTAAAAAGCACAAGATCGACAAAATAGCTATGCTAATGCTCATCGGGTAGATTGAAGTTATGAAGTGGAAAGGGAGAAAAAATTGTATCCACAGTTTGTGGGACCTGTTGAAATCTTAGAAAGGAAAGGGCCGATAGCATATAAGCTTGCCTTACCTCCATCTTTAGCATGTATGCATGATGTGTTTCATATTTCTGTTTTGTGTCATTATATTTCAGATCCTTCACATGTTATTGACTTTGGTCATTTGCAAGTTTCAGATGAGGGAACAGTAATGGTCGAATCGGTTCCCATATTGGACCAACGAACCTTGTATCTTAGACGACGATTAGTGGACTAGGTTAAGGTCCAGTGGGACAACTATAGCCCCAGTTCAACTACTTGGGAGGACGCCAAGGAGATGCGTCATTAGTTTCCTTATCTATTCCAAGGAATTCGAGATGAAGTATATTATTAAGAGGGGGTGTATGTAGTTCCCCGCTCTAGTTTACTGACAGTGGTATGAAATTAACATTTATTTAGCCCTAAGGTCAACACTTTATTCTTTGAGGACCTCAGGTTGAGGATCCGGCCACATGACTCGATTATTAGTGGGTGTGATGTTTATGTATGTTCTCCATTGATATTATGATGAAGATAACATTAATGGTTATGTATGTTATCTATTGGTATTATGATGATCATATCATTAATGGTTATGCATGTTCTCTATTGATATTATGATGATTGTAGCATAAATGGTTATGTTTGGTCTCTATTGAATTTATGATGATGATAGTAGTAAAGGATACGTATACTCTCTATTGATATCATGCTGATGATAGCTTTGATAGATAGGTATTTTTTCTATTTATGTTATAATGTTGATAGCTTTGATGGATATGTATGTTTTCATTGATGTTATGATGATGATAGCCATGATGGATGTGTCCCCTATGTTACTTACTTGCATTAGTTCTGGTTCACAATGAACAATGATACGAATGACTAGGTGATATTGATGATGCCATTATGACAATGACTAACACTAAGAAACCTTGTTACTGATGATTATTGAATATGGGAAGAAACCACTAGAGGCACTCACATATGACGAGTTGACGACACTTGGTTTGATAAAAATTTATATCGTCTTTGAAATTATAGGTCAATTTTGAAAACCTGCTATATATGTTTATCTATATTCTGATGTATGTTAGTGGTTGCAGGCACAGATCAGTTGCTTGGCCGAATGACTCACATAAGGGTGATGGGGTTGTACAATTGGATGGAACAGCATGGGAGGAGTGGGACAGTGTCCCTGATCTCACCCACTAGCACTCCCGCCATGACTTGGGTTGGAAAGGTTCAAACACCTTCGCCTTGAAGATCATGATGTCATGAGGGCAGGTCCCAAAGTTGGGTCGCACATGAGGATTTTACCGGGGGCGTGAATCGAGGAGGATTCCTTGATCCCCGACACCATTGGTCTCACTGTAGCAGGAAACATAAGAGATGATAGTGGTCTCTGTCCTTGCACCTATACTTTCCCCTCGTAGCCACTGAATGCTTGAAGGGAAAATGGCGTGGCACCCTTGGAACTTCAAGGGAATTTCTTGAAGGGCACGACCAACTTGGCACTATTGGCATAAAAAATAAACTGTTAGGCATGACACCCTTGGAAATTCAAGGGAAGTTCCTAAAGGGCACGACCAAACTAGGCACCATTGGAATCATTAAAAATAAATAAATTAATAAAAATAATCAAGATATGAAAACTAGGTAAATTCACATCAAGGGTAAATGATGTTAGAAACTGAGGTAGTTAAATCTAGAATAAAATTTGGGTTAAGAGGATCATAGGAAGAAATAAAATATTTTACCTTAAAAACTCTACCTTTCCCATGTTGGAAAATATTAGGTAGATAATGTAGTTTAATTAAGTAAAAGGGGAAAGAGGGACATAAATGTAAGGATAAATATTAATACTAAAATAGTTAAACCTAATTAAGAGAAGAGGATGTTGAATTAAAATAAGATTAATAAATTAAATTTGAGAGAAATTTAGAGAACCTCCATGTGGCAACAACCAACATAAAAATATCCATCTAAGAGATAACTTGAGTTAAATTAAGGAGTAGGTAGGGGATCAAATCTTGACTTATCAATTGACTTTAGTAATGAACACAAATTGAGGAGTAAAAAGGGGGATCAAGCGACAACTAGGAGTATAAATAGGAATCTTGTTGAAGTGAGGAAAAATATTAGTTTTAAATTAAAATTTAAGTAAATAATTTTGGAGACCCTTGATGAGAGAGTGACACATGGGTGGGTGAATAATCAAACTATTGAATTATCAAAAATAATTAATTTTGCATGAAATTCCAAGTGTCACCTATGAGGACTCCTATAAAAGAAGGGGTAGGCCATGGGAGAAGAGACTTTTTACCCTATTGTTGGATGGATGAGACTATGTCAGAGTAGTGACTACGAGATATAGTGAGTTTGGTGAGTTCGAGGACTTTAGAGAGGGGAATCTTGAGCCAAAGAGTGCTCTCCTCTACCAGCTAATACATTCCTTCATTGTACAACCTCATTGAAGCTCAGGGGTCCACGGGGAAGGAGAGTACCCAAGGAGTAGGCTAGGAGGTCAACTGGTGGGTCATTGCATTCAGATTAAGCATGTCGACATCCACACTTGAAGGCGACCGACAACAAAGGAGGGAAAATAGCGGCAAATCAAGTTTGAATCTTGTCTCTTGGTGAGTGGTACCTATGTTGTTATAATATTCTTTTGTATGACTTCATTATGGTTTTAGTTAATAAGATGTAAATTAGATGATATGTTTAATAAAGTGAAATTCAGAAAAGTTTTATATAATGCTTAATAATTTTTTTGAGTTCCCAATGTTATTTTCTTATGGTTGTACTTTTAGTATTTAAAAAAAAAAGTTTATAGGGTTGGTCCCTACACCGAAGGATTCTACAACCCTTGCCAAATTTCTTTAGCTTTGAAAATGGGGAGATTTTTAGTAACATATTTGAAATCGCAAACAATATATTCAATGGGGATGTGATGAGGTGAAATAGCAAAGTTAAAACATTTTTGGAGTAAGAGCAGGGTTGGGGGGTCAAGATCAACGAAGGAAATATTAATGACCATGTAGGGTTGATCAACATTGATAGGGGGAAAGGCTATGGGGTTTTGCAAGGAGTATGATTCTCCAAATTATTTGGAGAGAAGTTTACTAAAGAATTGGAACAATTACAGGCATGTGTGCAACCCTTATTACTAGGTGAATAAAAAAGAGTATTGTGAACTTTATGATGAATGGGATGTGAGGAATCCAAATGGGATGAAACAAAGAAATAAACTTTATTAGTAGAGTGTGGATTGAGTAAATCCAAGTGATTATCAATGGAATTACGAGAATTAATATTGGAAGATATATTGTAATGTTCACAATCTAATGTACAAGCAAATTCAGAATTGGTATTGAGCTGATTATGAATCAATTTAGAAGGAATATGAAGGATATTACTAGGGAAAAAGGAGTAGAGCTAGCGGTAAGACCATATTCAATCTCGAAACTAGGTTTATTAATCAAAGATCCATTATAATGATGGGTATCTCGCAAGTGTGAGACTAAGTCATGAGATACAACATCACAAGCCACTTTGCTATGGATAAGAAATGAAGCAGAATGAGAATCCAAGTTGAGAGTTAGGTGAGGAGTACAACCAACTTGAAAATACACAACAAAAATCACCAGAGCTATATAGTGGCCCTTGTTATATAGTTTGATGTGATCAAATAGGTACACACTCAGGTACTCACACCAGGATTCAAAATTAGTATGTACTTTGTATTTAGAGATAGAAAAATAATAAACACATTTGAACCATTTTTAGTTATCTTCTTCTATATTTTATAAAAAAACTACTAAATATCATGCAATTAATTTGATAATGTCTAATGGTTCTTTCCTCATGGAGGAAAGGAAGATTTTTTTTATTAAAAATAAACTATCAATTATGAACTACCAAAACTGTCCAAACTAATTGTGAGATCTTTGCCTTATATTTTCGCCGAGTAGGATAATGATCTTGTTATGACATGGAAAAAATTCCATAGGGTTGTTATGGTAAAAATATTTTAATACAACAATATATTGAAAAGTAAATATTTACACAATCATATTACACTACTACTAACAAATACTATGCAATAACATTTATGTTCTTCTTCAGCTACAAAGATGTAGAAAAATTTTGTAGTGATTGTCGTTCTCATTTTAATGGCTCGATGCTAGTGAAAGTCTCTTTAACAATTATTGCTAATGGAAGAAAATAACAAGTAATTGCTAACATGAACTTCTACAACCCCTCTTATAAGATGAAAGTAAATGGGTGCCCCATTGAACCTGGAAAATACACTTTATCCATCCAAAACACACTAGAGCATATAATTCATTAATTTTCTATTAAAAAACTCATTACAAATAATCCAACCATGCTAAGTGTGGTATATAAATTGAAGAAAACAAGGTAAAATGATGAACAATGAAGGAAAAAGGCTAGATTTTGAGTAAAATGGTGGTTTGATGTGCAATTTTTGAGGAGGGAAATAATAGATCTCATCAGAGATCATGGGCCAATTGGGTGTCAATCCATGGATCAATAGTTGTTGGTGTTGAAGAGAGTATGAGCCATCAAATCACTCTTGTCCAAAACATATCATGACCATTGGATTACAATGCAACTAATGCGTACTAAAGAAACACTCTTTTACCTAATAGACACACTAGAACAAGTTGAACTTAACAAGTTCCTAAGTGTCTAAATATCCTAACATCCCCACTTAAGAACAACTTAGAATAGGATTGAAGGATTTACAAAGGTGATACAATAGGAGAAGGAAAGAGGCATTATATCCTATCCCCCTTTAATGACAAATTCATAAACTCTTAACATAGATCAAAGTTTTGAGAAATTTGATTTTGCAGGAGATTTTGTGAAAATATCTACACCTTGATCATATGTAGGACAAAAGAGCACTTCAATAACTCAACCATGAATGAGCTTTATGGTGAAGTGAATTTGTAGCTCAATGTGTTTGATGTACTGATGTTGAACTAGCTCTTTGGAAAGCTTGATGACACTTTGATTGTCGCACCAAAGGGTGGTCGGATGTTGCTATTGGAATCCAAAATTTAGAAGGATCTATCGAAGCCACAAGACTTCTTGACTTTCATTAACTACTACTTAATATTCTACTTCTGCTGAAGAAAGAGAAATAGTCTATTGCTTTTTACATGCCCAAATGATAGGCCCTAAACCAAGAATGAAAACATAACTTATAGTAGACTTCCACTCATCAAGGTCACAAGTGCAATTTAAATCAATGAAACCAACCAACAAAGGAGTCCCCCATGAATTATAATGTATCCCAAATTGAATTTTACCTCATATATACTAAAGTATTATTTTTGTTTCTTTCTAATTACTTTCATAGGGTGTTTGTGTATATTGGGAAACAAGACCAACAACAAATGAATATTAGGATGAGTGTTAGGATATTCCGACACATAGGAAATAATTAAGTAGAACTTGGTCTAGTGTATAGTTAGGTAAAGTGTGTTTCTTTAATATTTACTTTTTGTAACTTACAATCCGACGGCCAAAATATGTTCTAGACATGAAGTGATCCAACTGTTCATTCTCTCCTCGGTATTACCGAAATTTGATCTATGGCTTGACATCCGATTCGTCCATGATCTCTATTTAAAGAGCATGGAGGGTCATTTGTTAGGTGACTGTTCATAAGAGAATCTTATGTAAATATTATTTCTTTTACATTAATAAATTGCCTGAAGTGGTCGTATTGGCTCAGGCCGTGGATTGTTTCCCTCTTTGAGGGTTTTAACCAAGTCAAGAATAATGGTGTATTGATCTGTGATTTGTTTGTGAGCAGTGTCCTATAGTGTTCTATCTAAGGACCTTACCATGTAAATTCCTACATGGTATCAGAGCTATTCAAGAGCCGCATTCATTGGTGATCCAAATCTGAAGCGGTACAACTGCATCCAACTGTCGTTTCCTATATCTGCTGTTTCTGACCACTTTTGGGTCGAGAAGACTTCTCTATTGTGTTAAGGGCATCTGTTCTAGTGGGGAACCCCTTTCGTTTCACGCGAAAAGGTTTCCGGTAGCCCTAGCTACGTCATTTTTAAGATTTGGAGGTATATAGTCTTTATTTGAAGTTATAGTTATTTATCTCTCTGCTTATTTTGGTTTATAGCCCTTTATAATTTTTTATTACCGGATCTATACCTTTCATTTCTGCGTATGCTCTTTTCCCTGCGACTCTGTGCAATCTAAGCAAACTAGAGATAGAAAGAAATGATTTTTCTTATGCGTATGCTCTTTTCTGTTGCACCTTAGTGTGATCTCGGAAAATAAAAAACATTGAGGAAGAGATGTAGTTTTCTTTAAATCTAGCTTTAAGTCGTAAGGCTTGGATTACTTTTGCTTGTTCATTCTAGGTTGTGTGGTTGTTTTTTTTTGCTTTTTACGCAAAAAATGGGTTTTCCAAGTAAGCACGCACTCCAAAACTTCACTGAACAAAAAAAAAAAACCCCTTCCTCCTTTCCAAAAATTACAAACTTTTTAAACTAGCTTACTTGGTTCAAAGTTACTTTATGAGAATAGAAGTCTTGGGTTCAAGTCTTTCTTTTGTTGAGTTACTTTTCAAAAAACACATGTAACTTATGTTTTAAAGTTACTTTATGTAAAAGTGTTATCACCCATTATAAAAAGTGAGTCACCTATAATTCTAAAGTCACTTTATCTTTTATTTAAGTTACAATTTAGTGGATACTTCATAAAGTACCATTGTAAAAGTGACTTTCACTTATTTATAAAAGTGGGTCATATAAAATATATATTTTTTTAAAGTGAGCTAATTAGATTAATGTTTGGAAAGCCGGGGAATTTTTTTTTTATATAACATTATCATTCACTTCCCAACATTCACATAGTTTGTTGGCATCATTAACAATGTTTTTTCAAAAAACCATAACTTCTTCATCCGGAAGCCATTTTCAGAGCCATTTTTTTTAATCAACCTAATTTTTCAAGATCTTTCCATTGGAACACTTAGTTTCAGCATCTACAACTTCAGTTTCTTTTAAAATGGGAAGTCTATGCCTAGTTATTCTTGAAAACACCAACTACTTCCAATGACCATCCTACATTGTGGATTTACTTAGAAGTAAATGTTTTTATAGAATAACCTTAGGCAAAAAGTCTAAACCTAAAGATGAAGATAAGCAAGCCAAATGGGAAAATAAGCAAGATCAAGCATGTGGGTTGATAGGAATGTCTATTTCTCCAGACCGTAGATTCCATATCGCAAAAATTGATACCCCTGATGAAGCAAGGAAACAACTCAATAAAGTTTTTGGAAAAAAAATGAAATTAGAGCTCATCAACTCAAAAATGAGTTGCTTATGTTGGACCCCAATAATTTTTCTTCCATTGAAGATTTTTTGTCCAAGTTCAAAACCCTTAGACTTCTCTTGGAAGTTGTTAAGGTTAAGAAAGAAGATGGTAGCCTTATCTATTCCATTCTTACTAAGCTAGGACCAACCTACTCTGTGTTTGTTTCCACCTTCTATTCTACTAGAGAAGCCTTTATTTCTCAAGGACAAGACTACAAGTCCCCCTCTTTTGATTCCTTTTGTGATTCTTTAATAAGAGAGCAAAAACAACTCTTACATCTTGGTCTTCTTAATACTGGAAACTCTTCTAAGAAAGCCTTAGTAGCCCAACAACAACCAAGTTCAAATAATCCTAAGAAGTAGCATCCTAAAACGAATGGTCCTAAACCAAATAACGATCATAAGCAATTTCAGTCTCACAACGAAAAATCAACTCAACCAAATGATAAGGCAACTAAAAACAAAGGGGAGAAGACTGATATACATTGCAACTTTTGTAATTGTGATGGCCACTTAGAATCTAAATGCTTTAATAAGATGGAAGCCTTGGAAGCAACAATGAAGAAGCATAACATCCATTTGGAGCGCTCTTCAACTTCATCTTCAGGAATAACACTTTCTGCATGTGGTTGTCAAGCATCTTGGTCTGGTTATGCACTAAATGTATTTTCTTCTTCTCATTCTCATGATTGGCTCATTGATTTTGGAGCTTCTTATCACATTGCCAAAAACAAAGCCATGTTTTCTTCTTTAAATGATTGTAAGAGCAAAAATATTTATGTTGTTGATGATAGATCTCTTAGTGTTGTAGGGAATGGAACTATTCATCTATCCAATGGTAAATTTAATGATGTATTATGTGTTCCTACTTTATCCTGCAACCTTCTATTTGTGTATCAGATAACTCATTCAGGTGAAGGTAAAACTGTTAACAATGTAAATTTTGAAATGAGAACTATAAACTCAAAATGGTAACTCTGGTAAAAAAAACCCGAAAAAACATAAAAAACAGTGCTAAAAATGAAAAGTGTGTATATTGGAACGATGCTTTTTTAGGCTCAATTTTGAACATGTTTTAAAAATGCAGTGAAAACGATTTTTTCGTGCAAAAATTGTGTAAAAAACACACTAAAAAGGAAAAATGTTGATACTGGAATGATGGTTTTTTTTTTAGGGTCAATTTTCAACATTTATAAAAAATGCGAGTAGAACCGATTTTTTATGTGCAAAAAAACAATTGTTTTTGACGAAAAAACACACTAATGTTTTTCGTAGAATAACATTTTTCTTTCCTAAGTATAAATTCAACATGTTTTAGTAATGCCGATAAAAATAAAATAATGATATCTGAAACACATTAAAATTCTATTAGTTTTCATCCATGTTGTTAAACATATAATAAAATCACACTAAAGATCGCTAAAATTTTAGTTGTTTTCAACTATAACATTAAAGATACAAAAAAATGGAAATTTTCAACCATAAAATTAAAAAACCATGAGATTATGAACAAATTACATGACTAAATTAATTAAAATGACATTATTTATAGATTGAATGAAACGTACATTATATCTCTAATCTATCTTGCATTGTAGATATTCTGAACAATAAAATCATCATAATTAAAACATATAATCCAACAACATAAAAATGACTCAACTTCTGATTTAACAACATATGAAAATCAAAATTTTTATTTCAAGATACGATGCAAACATGAGTTATATAAACTGTCTTAGACAATTATTCAAAATCACTCATATCTTCTTGCACACCATTAAAATTCACATTTTCAGATGAATGAGTGGATGCACCTGAAGATGTTCCATATTCTTCTCTTTCATCAACTAGTGCCCCATCTGAGTCCACATGCATGCCCACCATTTCAGGTTTCAAAATTCTTCTGGATCTACGACTGGTTTCAACAGACTCCCATCTCAACATTGTTCCTTCTAGTAACAACCTTTTCAAAATCTCTATTGTCTTGAATCAAAAAGTTCCTCTTTTAGTTAAATTGAAGTCATAAACAAGTATGTCAACATCCTCTAATTTTAAGAGATCTGTGCGACGACGATTTATATTTGTACCCTTTCTTTTTCTCTTTCCACCAATTTTTTTATCAACGTGTGTATTATTGGCATACCAATGTACTTCAACACCTGTAACATATTCATTTTCTGTAAAGACCTTTGTAACCTTAGCAACCCAAAATGGATAGCCATTGGGATCTCCATCTGCTAGCACGATGATCATGCAACCTTCCTTAATATCATGTACTGAACCTCTATAAAGGTCTTCCATGGCTGCACGTTGTGCACGAGATCTTCTGGAGCCAATAGACATCTCTCTTTCCTCTACCTGTGAAGAATTAATAATATCTTGAGATTGTTGTTATTCAACAATGTTTCTTTCCTCAAGTTCATTTGACACATTTTGTGGCCAAATAAATGGATTTTTCAAAGGTATATCTTCATTCGTTATTCTTGAAATGATATCACTTTAATTATTGAAAAATGACTCCCACCAAACTGTATCAGCAATGTCAAAGTACTCATATGTATATCTAATACATTTTTTAATTTCTTCTAGGAAATCAGAATAATTTATATCTCTATTCTATCTGCGTGCATTATGAACTTCACCATCTAATTGTAATAACAATATTTTTTATGTAAATATTGGATGATCTGGAATGAACTCCAAAAATTCCAAACTTGATGATGGTGCCCATTCTGCAGTAGTTGAATACTTCTTGCCCCATATTAGTGTTTTCCCATTAATTCTTTTTATACGAAATTGATGTTGGAAGTTAATGTCATCAAGTTGTTCAATGCATTTCTCCTGAACATGCGATTCCAGAATAAACCTTTGCATGTCAACAGTTTCTTCAAACACATCAAAAGTAGGTTCTGGCATGTATGATTTCTTAATACATTCAATTAATGATGACAAGCTCCCAACTTCCTTCCTCCTCAATGTGACTAAAAAACGACTGAACATCTGATCAATATGGTCATGAGTGTGCCCAACAAGAAGGAAACTGACCTTACCTTCTGAAAAATTCTCAATTCAACAAGCATGTTTAGATATAAAAAAATAATCTGATTTTTGTTTTCACGACAAGTTTTGTCCAATTGTAGATACAAAACTTCAGGAAGATTACCGAACCAATGAGAAATCACATAATGAATTATGGTTATTGTTAGATTTGCATCATTATGAATATTTGGAGCTGTGAAGTACACCCTTGGCAACATTTTCTCATTGAAGACCATACAACCGACCAAGTGATATTGAACAAAATTGTCCTCCTGTAAATTTTTGGGTGTGCGAACAAAATGTGGTAAAAGTGTTTTCTTTAGGTCCATACCATCAATTATCAAACCCAATTATTCAGATTATCATAACACTTCTTTCAATGCTTGTACAACTTTTTCCTTTCACTTGTTTGTTGTTCGTGATTCTCCTAAAGTTTTTTGACAATGGAATCTACACAACATAAAATAAAGTCATTAAGAAATACGTTTTCATAGTTGATGACTATACAATTTAAAAAGTTAAAGTTATGAATGCTTACCTCTTTCCGACCCTTCACAATTATCCATTTTTTATTTAAGAGAAACACATGTACTGCAAATCCCCATCCTTGTCTTCCTAGGAATATATACATTGTTGAATTCTTTCTTCCATACCTTCACAAAATATTGAGATGTAATAAACCGGCCATGTCCCTCAAAACCTTCTGCATATTCTTTGTACAAGTTTTAGATTTCTCACCTTGAAAAATTATCTGGAATATGTATTGTCTCTCTATTTCGCATACACTTTCCATGCTTTGAAAAGAAATCTTTCATCCATGACATTGTAGTATTTGATAATGACCCAAACTGTTGTTTATGACATACTTCTGAATAAAATGTGGGATCCTTTTCCAAATTTTCTTGGATTATTAAGAGATAAAAATTACCATCGAATGAAACATTTTGAAAGCCTTTCTAGAGATAAATAAATACCCAATATGATAATCATAACCCGCCAATGTAGATTGCATGCACCCAACTAAATATGAATTTTGCATGCTTTTATTCATTGACAAATATCTCTTCCTTTTCTCTAATGAAAATTTGAAATCCATTTGTTTCAACATTCACTTGAAATAAGAGTGTTGATAGAACTTCTTCTCATTAGATATTTTTCTCTACCCCTTGTATAACTAGAACATCTTGGATTGATATGAAAAGGTCTGCTCCTACTCCTCGATACAACATTTCCTGGCAACATCTCCACCATTGGATCATCATTTGTATAAGCATTTTCATCATCATTCTGAGGAATGTTATCCTCACTATGATCAGCCGTGCTTTTGAAATACTGACTTGGAGGATATTCTTCATCTTCCCCTTCTTCATTGCTACTTTCATAGTCCTTAGAATTAGGACTAAATGGAAAATTTGACTCGATGTTTATTGGATATTATTCCTCATGTGCATTGTCAATGCTAGTCTCATAGTCCATAGGATTCGGTGGTAGCTTGCGCACAGGAAGGGATGCTGCGGAATATTTCACTGGCAAGGAACCCATTGAAGTGGACCCATAAGCAAAGGTAGAAGCCTTTGTATTTGACCGAGTGAAAGCCAAGGTTGTGAGTTCAAATTAAGCATTAACTCTGAAAATGATATGGACTAGTATAGGAGCATCGACCTTAACTCATTCTCAAGGGAAGAGGGGAGAACAAAATACAATTTTGCCTGTAACCTTGGGGCTAGATGAAAGGAAAAAGGATAAGACTCAAAGCACCAAGTTGCCAGGAGGATAATACCATTGTAAAGAACAACTTTAGGGCTAGCTTCCGTAAACACTACCTTTATCACAAGGATAGGATAAATCCTGAAAATGGATGCACACTCCGTGGAGATTACATAT
>APFE030876922.1:62188-73179 GCA_000404065.3 Pinus taeda | reverse complement strand
CAAACTTGGCACCCTTGGAATCATAAAAAAAAAAAATAATAATAATAATAATAAATAAATAAAAAATAATTAAGGAAGGAAAACTAGGTAAAGTTACTCCAAAGGAAAAATGCTGATTAGAAACCAAGGAAATTAAATCAAAAATAAAACTTGGAATAAGGAGGATCATAGGAAAAAAATAAATAGAGTTCCTTAAAAATTCTACCCTCCCCATGTTGGAAAATGATAGGTAAATGAGGTGGTTTAGAAAAAAAAGGGGAAGACAAACATATTGTAAGGATAAAGATTAATCCTAAACCAAGTAAACTTAATTAAGAAAAGAGGAGGTGAATTAAAATAAGAAAAATAAATTAAATTTAGAGAAATATAGGGAAGCTCCATGTGGCATCAACCAGCATAAGAATATCCCTCTAAGAGATAACATGAGTTAATTTAGGAAGTAGATTGGGAATAAAATCTTAACTCCTTAATTGACTCCAAGTAATAAACTGAATTTAAGGAATAAAAGGGCGGAATAAAGAGACATCTAGGAGTAGAAATAGGAATCTTGTGAGGTGAGGAAAATATTAGTTTTAATTAAAAAGATAAGTAAATAATTTTAGGTGACCCTTGATGAGAGAATGACACACGGGAGGGTGAATAATCAAGCTATTAAAAAGAAAAAAATATTATAATTATGCATGACATGCCAAGTGTCATCTATGAGAAATCTTATAAAAGAAGGGGCAGGCCATGGTAGAAGGGAGTTTTGGGAACCCTATTGTTGGATGGATGATATTTTGTGAAGGCAGTGACTACGAAGCTATAGTGATTTTGGTGAGGTAGAGGGTTTTAGAGAGGGGACTCTTGAGTTACGGTTGCTCTCCTCTACCAGCTAGACTCTTCCTCCAGTGTACAACCCCATTGCAGCTCGGGGGTTCGCGGGGAAGAAGAGTACCCAAGGAGTAGGTTGGGAGGTTAACCGGTGGGTCTCGTTCGGATCATATGCGACATCATATACTCGCAGACGGACCAGCGACAAGGAATTACCCGCGACAACCGATCAAGCGAAATCGCGCCTCTCCGGTGTACGGTACATGTGTATTTCGTTATTACTTGATCTTAGATTTAAAGCATATAATGTGGTGTTATTTCCTGAATGAACATCAGTGATGTATGTGTTGATTAAATTGAAATCTTATTGTGTTTGTTTTCCGGTTGTAATTGCTGTGTTAAATAATAAAAAAAAATAGTTGGGACATTTCACTGTTTTAGCTGGGTCGTTACAGTCGAGAGCAGCACTGCTCTGAATGCTAATGCGCTATCTACTATAGCCACGGAAACAAAGATGAAGGAATTCAATGAATTAGTAGAGAAAGAGAAGACACAGGAAGCAGGAGAGCACCTGGATGCGGGTGACACACAATGATATTAATGAACACATTGAAGACTGGTGGCGAGGGGACGGGCCACTTGGCTGATGGTGCCCCTCCCCTTACCACCCTGAGATGCCCTCATGACACACTGCAGGCAACATTCAATGCAGGTCTGAAGTGGAAAAAAGCCATTAAATGTCTGGATATGGAGCTACCTCAGTTCTTTGTTTCACCGTCTCCCTTGCTCCACTGCAACTGCCCGCCTCAAGCCTATGAACCTAGCTCTTGCACTGTAACTGGGCGTCGCTGCTAGTTAGTCTGCTGCATTGATTTTGGAAATGGGTTTCACCATTCCCATTTTGGTTTCTACTATCTAAACTCTACTCAGACTGACCCTGCTCCCCCTCACAATCTCTCTCTTAGAGCTCCCTCTGTCATCGTTCCTTCTGTTACTACTCCCTCTTAGCACTTAGCCAGAGATACCAGCATGGTGAGACATCGAATGAGAAGTCGAAGAGGCGGAACTCAGGGAGGCAGTTCTCGCTCTCAGACTGAGCTGCACCTTGAGCTCGTTGCCTCCTCTTCTTCCCCTGAACTACATCATCCCCAAAGACATGAGGCGGGTAGATATCCTAGTACAAGAAGTGAGCGGGGTCATGCTCGGTCTTCAGGTGCAATTCATGGTGATTTTGCAGTTCACTCTGCTAATTTTCCTTTGCCCCTTCATCCCACTCCCCACTCAACCCAATTTAGGTTCTGTAGCACCCTAAACAGGCCTGTTATTATAGATACTATTTCCATCCTCTTCACTGAAGACAATGAACAGACTGCCTCTCAGGTGGACAATTCCGACTGGTGGCAAGAGGACGCCCCTAGATGCAGCAATCGTAGAGACACAAGGAAGAACATGATGGACGAAGGCTTCTTCACTCCGCATGGCAAGAACCTTGGTGGCATTCAACATGGTGAAGGGGGTAGCTCTGTAGCCACGCGCCCCTTGGGTGGAATTGGTCACAACGGGTCAGCTTTGCAAGCGGCATCTAGTAGGCTTGGCAATGCCCATCCGATGGATGAGCCTCATGGCGGTGGAGGGGAGCCACACGGTAGCGTGTCGAGGGATGAGGCGGATGATTGGGCATGCCCCATTGTTGAGGAACCCATCCCAGATGATTTCAATTAGGTCGACGTGGCTTCTAGGTGTCTGGACGTGGCGACCAGGGGTATGGACGTGGCTGCCAAGGGTTCGGACGTGGCTGCCTGGTGTAAGGACATGGCTACCAGGTGTCTTTTGTTTGGTATTTTTATTTTTGTTAGCTTTTGTTAGAATCTGGTCTCCTATCTAGACACTATGTCATGGCAATACCTCATTGTTTCTTTTGTGGATTCTGGTCTTAAGAACTGATATCATTTTTGGTTTTTTGCTTTCTATGGACTATGTTAAACTTGGTTGAGGCTTTGTCCTCTCTGTAATTTTCTGTACATGTTAATAGATTATCTTTACTTAGAAAAAAAAGAGAAAGTAGAGAAATCATTTCAGCAGGAGCTGATTTAGAGGATGACATTATTAAAACAAAACAAAATTCCATTCGACAAAACTTGAAAAAAAGAAACTTAATTGAGGGTGGTTGTACATTTCAGCTTAATGCAAGACAAATCTATAAGGCAAGTGAAGGACAATGTAAATATCAAATCAGAAAGCCACACCACCTGCATGTTCACAATTTGAAGACGTTGATGAGGTATAATCTATATGTTCATGTGGTTAATTATGTGCTTCTTGTTGATCTAGTTCAAGTTCCCAACAAAGAAGCATTTGATAAGTCAAAATGTTTTGAATACAATTATTATGTGCTTGGGGGGGACATTTTTGTAGAAGCTCAAAGACAATTGATGGAGGAATATCCCAATAACCCACGTTTTGAAACAATGAAATGTATCATTTATGTTGATTTATCAAATACAGAAGCAAAGATAGTGGCATGGGATCATAATTCAGATAATGAATATGCAGTGCCCCGCTCTAGTTGATTGGCAATGATATGTCATTAACATTTATTTATCCCTAAGGCCCACACTTTATTCTTTGAGGAACTCAGGTTGAGGATCCAGACATATGACTCTATTATTTGTGGTTGTGATATTAGTGGTTGTGATGTTTATGTATGTTCTCCATTGATATTATGATGAAGATAACATGAATGGTTATGCATGTATCTATTGGTATTATGATTATTGTAGCAATTATGGATATGTATGCTCTACTGATATCATGATGATAATAGCTTTAATGGATAGGTATGTTTCCATTGATGTTATGATGATGATAGCTATGATGAATGTACCCCCATGTTACCTACTTGCACTAGTTCTGGTTCACAATGAGCAATGATTGCGAATGACTAGGTGATGTTAGTTATGCTATTATGACCATGACTAACACTGAGAAACCTTGTTATTGATAATTATTGAGTATGGTAGGAAACCAGCAGAGACACTCGCATATGACAAGTTGGTGACACCTGGTTTGATGAAAATCTATATTATTTTATCTTTGAAATTCTAAGTCGGTTTTGAAACCTGCTATATATGTTTATCTATATTCTGATGATATGTTAATGGTTGCAGGCACAAATTAGTTGCTTGGCCGAATGACTCACATATGGGTGATGGGGTTGTACAAGTGGATGAAACTACATGGGAGGGGTGGGACAGTGTTCCTGATCTCACCCACTAGCACTCTCGTCGTGACTTGGGCTGGAAAGGTTGAAACACCTTCGCCTTGAACATCACGATGCCATGAGAGCAGGTCCCAAAGTTGGGTCGCTCATGAAGATTTTACTGGGGGGTGCGTATCAAGGTTGATTCCTTGATCCCCGACACCATTAGTCTCACTATAGCAGGAAGCATAAAATATGATAGTGGTCCATGTCATTGCACCTATAATTTCACTTCATAATCACTAAATGCTTGAAGGGCAAGTGGTGTAGCACCCTTCAAACTTCAAGGGAATTTCTTGAAGGGCACGACCAACTTGGCACCCTTGGCATCACAAAGAAACTATTAGGCATGGCACCCTTAGAAATTCAAGGGAATTTCTTGAAGGGCACAACCAAACTCGGCACCCTTTGAATCATTAAAAATAAATAAATTAATAAATATAATCAAGAAATGAAAACTAGGTAAATGTACATCAAGGGAAAATGATGTTAAAAACCGAGGTACGTAAATCAAAAATAAAACTTGGGTTAAGAGGATCATGGGAAGAAATAAAATATTTTATCTTAAAAACTCTACCCTCCCCATGTTGGAAAATATTAGGTAGATTATGTAGTTTAATTAGGTAAAAAGGGGAAAGAGGGACATAATTGTAATGATAAAGATTAATCATAAAATAGTTAAACTTAATTAAGAGAAGAGGATGGTGAGTTAAAATAAGATTAATAAATTAAATTTTAGAGAAATGTAGAGAACCTCCATGTGGCAACAACCAACAAAAGAATATCCAAGAGATAACTTGAGTTAAATTAGGGAGTAGATAGGGGATCAAATCTTGACTCATTAATTGACTTTAGTAATAAACACAAATTAAGGAGTAACAAGGGGGATCAAGAGGCAACTCAGAGAAGAAATAGGAATCTTGTTGAGGTAAGGAAAATATTAGTTTTAAATTAAAATTTAAGCAAATAATTTCAGAGACCCTTGATGAGAGAGTGACACATGGGTGGGTGAATAATAAAACAATTGAATTATAAAAAAATAATTAATTATGCATGACATGCCAAGTGTCACCTATGATGACTCCTATAAAAGAAGGGGCAAGCCATGGGAGAAGGGGCTTTTTGGAACCCTATGGTTGGATGGATGAGACGATGTCAGAGCAATGATTACGAAACTATAGTGAGTTTGGTGAGGTAGAGGATTTTAGAGAGGAGACTCTTGAGCCAAGGAGTGCTCTCCTCTACCAGCTAGTGCATTCCTCCATTGTACAACCTCATTGTAGCCAAGGAGTAGGCTGGGAGGTTAACCAGTGAGTCATCGCATTCGAATCAAGTACATTGTCATTCACTCTCGGAAGTGACCGGCAACAAGGGAATACAAGTAACAACAAATCAAGTGGAGTCTCACCTTCTGGTGAACGGTACATATGTGTTGTAATATTATTTTGTATGATTGCTTTATGGTCTTAGTTAAATGTATGTAAATTTTATCATATATTCAGTGAAATAAATTTCAGGAATGTGTTAGACAGTGCTGAATAAATTTGAATTCCCAACGTTTTTCTCTTCTGGTTGTATTTTATTGTGAATTATTTAAAAAGAAGAAGAAGAAAGTATATAGTATAGAAACTGGTCTTTACACTTGGTATCAGAGCTATATTGAACCCTTGAGACCTATGGGCCCATGCATGCATGACTAGTTTTGTTAATTATATTCTTTTGATCAACTATGGCATGGGGAATTTGGGTAAATTGTATGAAAAACAAGCCAACACCATAACAATTTCTCGCATGTTAATGTCCCATCACCATAGCAATTTCTCACATGTTAATGTCCCATGGCCTGTCATTAAATTTTTCAATTAACAAGAGCAGAAGTCATGTTGAATATTAGGAAGCCTATTTTAATGTTGCATACTTGGTTTCCAAGGAAGCATAACTATATGCACTAAGATTGGCTTTTCAAAAAGATTAAGAAATTGTTGAATCTTTGACATTTTACTTTTAAACAAGTTTTGAAGATTAAAAAAAACCAGCTATCATATAAAGAAGGTTCGTCCCTACAACCGAATATAAGTAGTGCAATATAGGAACCCATTTCATAAGACATATTTCATTATTTTTAACACTCAAGCTATTTATAATTTTCTTAAAGTTTGAGTTTATATGTCCATTCTTTTGTTAGTGGTTGAACATCCCTTGAATATTAGTACTGCATCATCGTGAAATCTTGCCTGTAGATCATTTGCAGACCACTGATCTTCCATTATTGTGTTACTATTTTGTTATAACTTGTGTATTATATAGCATTTTTTTCTTTTAAAAGCAAAACATTCTGTCCTTTAACAATTTGAGATGAAAACAATTGATGATTCCCAGAATCCCAATGCAGATGTGTTCCATTTCTTTTATGATTTACTTGCTGGTGATTTTTTCCTTAGTAGGAATGTAGAAAAGCCCACACAACTAAAACTAAGTGCTTGCTTTAGAACGATTGCAAGTTTGACTAGAATTGTACAAAACTTAAGTAGAAAATTGCTAAGGAGTAAAGTGTTCCAAGAGAACACGTCTCACTTCTGATAATATATATATATATATATATTATTATATATAGGGTCCATTTGTGGGTGTATAAAAGAGGCAGGTCGACTGTTTGACAAATTGCCTCAATGAAATTTCGTTCCATGGAATGCGATGATTATAGGATATGCACAACATGGGCTAACAAAGGAGGCCCTTGAGCTTTGTTCAGAAATTGAAATGACAGGAATGAAACCAAAGACATACATAGGCATGGAGTTTCTGACAATTTGGACCTTTCTAGTTTTACAAAAACATTTCTGAATGGGGATATTATCTGGGAAAGTGTTCCATTGGGAATTCTCAGTTTACATAAGATTTACACCTCAAAACTTTGAAGGTGTTTTCTCTTGTCAAAATTATCTTCCATAATCACATCCTCAACATTCCTTGAAGCAGAATGATACATATGTGAACCCAACCTGCCCACAAAATATATGAATCAAATCCAGATTTTCAGTTGAGACAATGAACCTACCTGCCCTGATCAAGCATCGTTATATTCGCGCAAACCGAAAGAACAGTCGAGAAAGTAAAATCGTTCGGTCTCAACCCCATCATCAACACTTGCCAAAACACCTTGAGAGCCTCTTCATCTTTCCCATTCAGAGCATACCGTGCAATCATCGCACTCCATGAAACAAAATTCCTTTCAGGCATACAGTCAAACTCTTACCGTGCTTCCTCGACAACATGACATTTGGATTACATATCAACAAGAGCACTGCCTACAAAGATATCTGAATTAAATCCTATGTTGAGAATAGAAGCATGAACCCGAATGCCCTCTTCCAGAGTTGCAATTCCGACGTCTGCCTTGACCACGCTAGCAAATGTGAATTCATTCAATCTCATTCGTGCTCTCTACATCTGCCCAAATAGTTTTAAGGCTTCCTCTGTGGGTCCATTCTGAGCATACCCAGTGACTATGGTGGTCCATGTGATTTCTTCCCTTGAATATTTATCTATCTATCTATATATATATATAGAGAGAGTATAGATCCGGTCTTTAGAAAAAGGCCAAGATCTTACCAAATGTCGGCTTACAAGGCAAGCATAAAAAGTAGTTGTGCCTTTAGATCGATCAAAGATCAAGCCTTGCAACAATGAAGTTGAAAAGTAGTTAATCACCAACTTATGACATGTAAAGACAATTTCAATATGCAACTAAATGAAGACAGATCACCAAACCTTCTTAGCTCCAATATGCTTGTCTCTTTTGCAACGTTACAGCTTTTCGTAAGCATGAAATAAATTGCACAATTTTTGGAGAGCTGCAACTGAATGTTGCATTATATTTAGTTTCAAGTCCCTTGACATAGCCTGGTAGTCATTTCCGTGCATCTTAATCATTCGACCAACATAGAAACACTACATAGTTGTGAGCCTTTGTAAAGGTGCAGTTTTTCTATCCCTTCGTCTTTTTCCAAATGCAGATTTTATATCATCCTCTTCTAAGTCACTGCCACTGTCAATAACTTGAAACTTGGGATCCTTAATTTCACCATTGTCTTCATTGGGTAGATTCGGCTTCGGCGGCTTCTGCAAGCTTTCAACCTCGACAATGTTCTCACAACGGCTTACTGCCCCAATCAAATTTGGATTAGAGGCCACCCTGAACAAACGATAGATTCGAATAACGGTGCTAATATCGTCCCACTTTCCACTTGTCAGTTCTCTGAGCTTTGGAGAGGCGGGCTTGAAAACACGCAGCTTAACCCTTTGAGGACACCTATGCTTTCATCAAATCTAGTAGTGATATTAGATATTCAAGATAAAGGGTTTCTTGAACTGATGTTGAACTGGAAGTGCAAGAATGAGTGGCCTACAAAATTGCTAAGTAGCATCAGATCTTCTTTTGTATAACCCACATTGATTGACATATATAAACCATTTTCGCCATATTTTTATTTATTCTTTAAAAAAGAAACAGTTCCCAGATTCATTTTTTTGTTCTCAAAAACATAAAATAATGTCCATTTTCAATAATTCTTCGGGCGAATTCAGGAATATGAGCAAAATTTGATTTGAGAAATCCAAAATTGTCGTTCTGATTTTGTTTCGTGATGGCTATTTAGAAATTTACCTGCTTATGAATTAACTTTGTCCATGATTTTCATTTAGATTTAAAATAAAACTAAAATTCTAAGAGCAACCATGTTAGAAACATTAAATAGACAAAAGTAAAAGGAAAATGAAATATATTAAATCAACTTAAAAAATAAAATAAATAGAATTTAGTTATAAAGAAGTATAAACAACAAGTATTGAAGAGCATGAGAATAATAAAAATATGATCAAATTCATTAGCAAGAGAAAATTCTTGGTAAGCGGTCACATTTGAGTATTTCTTGTCTAAGAAACACTAATATGGACTTGGGGGAAGACTAGTAAGTTACAAGTGAAAATGTAATTCCTTACTAGCATTGATAGCCAAATATGAGGGGTGGGGGATTTCTTAAAAAAAAAAAAAAAGAGAATCACTAGTATGGATAATGAAGGAAGAATCATTTCAAACTAATTGTTAGTGATTCATAATTGATCATCTATGGCTAGCATGATTCACCAACATGAATCCTAAAACTATTTTTAAGATATAATCTATTTTTATGTGCTTATTACTATTATGTGATTACCAATCATTATAAATTCAAATTCAAACAAGCTTGGTGCTGCAAATGGCTGAAGTCAATAACATGCGAAGGTTCTGAAATATAATGACGTAAAACAGAAACATGAAACACATGATGCATACATGCTAAAGATGGAGGTAAGGCAAGCCTATATGCCACCGACCCTTTCCTTTCTAAGATTTCAAAAGGTCCACAAACCGTGGAGACAATTTTTCTCCCTTTCCAAATTTTATAGAGTTTTTTTTGGGGCCTTACTCTCAAGAACATCCTATCCCCCACTTCATAGCTTCGATCTACCCAATGAGCATAAGCATAGCTCTTTTATCAATCTTGTACTTCTTTTAGCCTTCTCCTAATCATAGTCAATTGTTCTTCCATCTCTTGCACCACGTCTGGTCCCATTAATACTCGGTCCTCTATTCGGTCCCAATTAAGAGGTGTTCTGCAAGGTCTTGCATATAAGAACTCAAATGGCGTCATCTTGATGAAACTCTGATAACTACTTTGGAGGACACCAAAGAGATGCGTCACCATTTTCCTTAGCTATTCCAAGGACTTTGAGACGATGTCCATTATTAAGAGGGGGTGTAGGTAGTGCCCCACTCTGGTTGACTAGCAATGATATGTCATTAACATTTATTTAGCCCTAAGGCCCACACTTTATTCTTTGAGGACCTCAAGTTGAGGATCCGGACATATGACTCTATTATTAGTGGTTGTGATGTTCATGTATGTTCTCCATTGATATTATGAAGAAGATAGCATTAATGGTTATGTATGTATCTATTCGTATTATGATGATTGTAGCATTTATGGATATGTATGCTCTACTGATATCATGATGATAATAGCTTTGATGGATAGGTATGTTTCCATTGATGTTATGATGATGATAGCCATAATGAATGTGCCCCCATGTTACCTATTTGCATTAGTTCTGGTTCATAATGAGCAATGACTGCGAATGACTAGGTGATGTTAGTGATGCTATTATGACCATGACTAACACTGAGAAACCTTGTTACTAATGATTATTGAGTATGGTAGGAAATCAACAGAGGTACTTGCATATGACGAGTTGGTGACACCTGGTTTGATGAAAATCCATATTATTTTATCTTTGAAATTCTAAGTCCATTTTGAAACCTGCTATATATGTTTATCTATATTCTGATGATATGTTAATGGTTGCAGGCACAGACTAGTTGCTTGGCAGAATGACTCACATATGGGTGATGGGGTTGTACAAGTGGATGGAACTACATGGGAGGGGTGGGACATTGTCCCTGATCTCACCCACTAGCACTCCCGCCATGACTTGGGCTGGAAAGGTTGAAACACCTTCGCCTTGAAGATCAGGATGCCATGAGGGTAGGTCCCAAAGTTGGGTCGCTCATGAGGATTTTATCGGGGGGTGCGCATCAAGGCAGATTCCTTGATCCCCGACACCATTATTCTTACTATAGCAACCAACATAAGAGATGATAGTGATCCATGTCGTGGCACTTATACTTTCCCCTCGTAATCACTGAATGCTTGAAGGGCAAGTGGTGTGGCACCCTTGGAACTTTAAGGGAATTTCATGAAGGGCACAACCAACTTGGCACCCTTGGCATCACAAATAAACTATTAGGCGTGGCACCCTTGGAACTTCAAGGGAAGTTCTTGAAGGGCATGGCCAAACTTGGCACCCTTGGAATCATTAA
>APFE030876922.1:13736-55520 GCA_000404065.3 Pinus taeda | reverse complement strand
GCTTAAGAAATCCCTTTATGGTCTCAAGCAAGCCCCTCAGGCTTCGTATGCTAAAATGTATAGCTTTCTTTTAGATATTGGCTTTTCTAGGTGTCATTCTGATAATACTGTCTACACCAGGAAAGTGGGTAAGTCTCTTATCATTCTTGTTCTTTATGTTGGTGATATTATCCTTACTGATAGTGATCCCAACCTTATAAACCATGTGAAGTCCAACCTTAAAAATAAGTTTGAAATGATAGACTTAGGAAACTTGCATTATTTTCTTGGTCTTCAAGTCTTGCAATCCAAAGAAGGTATTTCCCTCTCCTAGTCCAAGTATGCCTGTGATCTTCTATGCCACTTTCACATGGAAGACTGTAAGCCAACCCCTTCTCCCTTTCAGTCTAGAGCCAAACTTTCAGTCACTTGTACTTCCCCTGAAGTTGATTCTACCTTATACCGTCAACTTGTTGGAAAAATTTTGTATCTCACCCATACCTGTCCTGACCTTTCCTTTGTTGTTGGCCTTGTTACTCGGTTTATGCAAAACCCACATGAAAGTCATTGGAAAGCAACTAAAATAATAGTTTGTTATGTTCGAGGTACAATTCAGTTTTGGATTCATTACAGTGCATAAGCATCTCCTCTATTGATTGGTTTCACTGATTCTGATTGGGCTGGTGACCCTGAGGATCGGAAGTCTACTACAGGTTATGTCTTCACTCTTAGTTATGGACCTATTACACGGGCTTGCAAGAAACAAAGTGCCATTCTCTTTCTTCAGCAGAAGCAGATTATTGTGGTGTCGTTGAAGCTAGTAAGGAAGCCTTGTCACAAAAAATTCAAGAGAGATTTTGATATGAAACCCATAGAGCTTCTCTATTGGCATAAATTATAGATAAAAATGCAGAATATGTAAAACCAACCTAGGAAAGAGTAATATATATGTTGCATTTATAATGTAGTTTGATTTGACATTTTTAAGTATATGTTTAAGTGTTTTGAACTTAGATAATGTTGAGAAATGAAGATGCTAGTAGATTAGGGTATATTTATCATAACTTTTCTTGTAATATTTGTTGGTTTCTTATTAAATTTATATTCTCTTCATCAAGAAATTACCATAAATGTACAAAACATGAAGATCACAAGAGACAAAGACCACAAGAAATTAGGCTCCAAGCTAGGGCAAAACCCCACAAGGGGAAACCCAAGAAAATCCTCTTCTTATAGAATCAGATCAAAGTGATTTATCTAAGATCCAAGTCAACCCTCCTCTAATCCATCTTCAACAATTCACAGTCAACATATGTCAGCACTGGTCAAATATCAGAATTATGGTCATCTCCTGATATTTCGACCCTTGAAATTTCAAGTCTGCAATACCACATAAACTGCCTTAGAAAACTCACATGCATGAATAGAACTAGGGCATAAATAAGCTTTTATTTTTTATCCTTTGACTATCCTCTCTCTCCTTTGATTTCCATTAGTTATCTTATTCATCTTGGAACAAAAATTGATGTGATAGATGGATGATCAAAAGAGGTCGAATTGCCTTGTATATATACATGTCTAGGAGGTCGAAAGTTGCCTCTTTAGGCCGACTTGTCTAGGAGGTACGACTTGGTATCTGAAAGAAATTTTACTCTTTTGACCCAAGATAAAATAGTTTTTCATTTTCTTACAAGAAGTCCAAATGGGACTTTGACTTAATCACATTTCATTGACTCAATAAATTTTCTTTTTGAGTCAATAAACCCTATACGCATGAAGAACATGCTTTGAATAGAAATAAATAATAATAATGCATATAATAAATACATCAATAATAAATTTGAAGTACATTATGAAGGCCAACATTAGTTACATTTTCAACACTTCCTCTTACCTAGGGAGGTATTCATAATGACACAACCGGATACTCTCAAATTGAAATATTTTCATAAGGTATTCAGATTGATAAGCATCAACATAAGAAACATTGTCAAAATTGGCAAGGCCTTGAATAACAAGCTTTATCTCTCCACTAGATCAAAGCATAATGTTTGCAGACATAAATTTGGACAACAACACCTATCTAGGCACATACCCCACCAGATGTTCACCAAGTATGTCCTCACAATACTATTCCTATCTTGGATACCCTATCCTCGAAGAATATTGGTCCTCAGGACTATTCTTATCTTGGATCCAAATCCTTAAAGAATATCGATCCCAGATGCTTATCCAATCCACCATTCTCTTTATCAGTTCCTTCACTAGGCTTACAACTATTAGTCTTGGCCATAGTGCATGAAACATGGAAAATATGGTGTCCATCCTCACTCTCTCTCAACAAAGGAGGAGATCCTCACTCGCTCTGAAGCAAAGAGGAATAACCACAAGCCTAAGCTACCAATTATTTTTGTGCAAATTTGTTGTAGCTTCTCCACTCCTATCTACATCATACTCTCAAATCATAAAGCACCTCAACTTTTCCTGGTTTTTTTACAATCTTCATATCAAATCCAATGTGTCACCAAATAGTTCATCAAACACCTTATGGAGCCAAATTTCTTCATAACTGATTACGTAAACTATAACACCCTCCACCCACACTTACCCAAGCTATCCGGCCCGTCGAGGTAAATATGTGATGAAGAGTTACTATGATGTGATTCAACTCCCCAAGTACAGTTAAGGAAGTGAAATCAACAAACCAAAACCAAACTGACCTTCCTCAGGAGCTACAAGACGCCCAAAGGCTAACCAACCACTCTAGGTGCCCAAACCTTGAGTTAAATTGATTTTTATCTAAAATAAACCTCCACTCACTCCCATGACAAGCCCTCCATGCAATTGAAACCCTCCATTCGCTCCCACAATAAGGCCTCCATCTGACTGTAGGCTTTTTCATCCATTTTTGTGCCAATGACTGCAAGATTTAAGCCATTTTTTTAGGGCTAGGACCCAGGCCTCTCCCTTAAACTTGATGAAATGCTCTACAATGATAATTAACAAGAATACAAGGCCTATAATGCAAAACTTTGAACAAGTACCTAATCAGGCCCATCCTAACCATGACAGGAATTTTGTCAAACACATCATGAACATGTAATGTATAGGTCATAGAAACACATTTGAACATAAGGACCTCATAGTTATCTAAGATTTCTCAAGAAGGTTTGATTCCCTCTCACAATAGCCGCAATATCATCTCTTAGGGCATACATTCATTAACCTTTCATTTACTAAACAAAACATGATGAGATCCATAACTTAAGTCTGTCATAAACCATGCTTATAACCAAGAGATTAAAATAGTCATTAAAATCACATAATAACCAAGCACATTTGCTCATAAAAATCAAGAGGAAAGATTCTTATTATTCATATGCAAAAGCCAACCAAGTCAGGGACTTCCACGTACCACTTGACCATAGATTGTGCTGAACCAAATCTTTCTTTCATCCAATCACTCCAATGCCATATTCTAAGCATGAATGTAGGACTCACAACAAAACAAGTAGGGCTTCCTCAGGATTTACCATGTATCCCTCTATATGCTAGTCAAGGGATTCCTACACCCAAACAAAGAACATACACTACAGGATTTACCACAATCCCGTCATATAGCGGTCAAGGGATCACTAGGCCCTAAACAAGCACGGATGCCTCCAGATCTCTCCACCTAAACCATGAGGAATTTTCTTGTCTCCACCCTTAGGCTTTACCGTGTATCCTGCCATATATTCGTCAAGGGATTCCTAGGCCTTTGGATTCAAATTTTCCTAAGACCACCCCACTCAGTTCCAAAACCATTCGAAAATCCAACTCAACCAAGTAAAAGAACCCCATCACACCATGGTTTTCCAGAAATAGAAACGCAAGGTTGAAAACTACTATCACACTTGGAAAAACCCATTCCAATGACAACAAGAAAACCAAATACACACATGCATATACCATGCCTACCAAAACCAACAAGGAAATCATACATGCAACTTGATACTTGCAAGTAATCCTGTTGTAGCTGCTTGATCCAACTTTTCCTTGCTTGATCTTTGCTTCCCTTTAGCCTTGTTGTCCATCCTTTGCCTTCTTTTCTCGAATGCTAGAATGATCCAAGAATGATATAGGTGTGCAAGAGTATGAGAGAGAGAGAATAGAGAGAGAGCTCCAAAACTAAACTAACAAAAGGTTGTGAACTGATCCTCATAAACCTTTTTATTAATGAGGTCCCTATATTCTTCAATTTCCATCATTTTTCCTTTGTTTTCCTCCTCACATGCAACCTGTGACCTTTCACCTTCATTTTCTCCTAATTTCCATTATTTTCATAAATAAAATGCCAATAAATGCCTCTTGCTTTTCCAAAGCATTTTACATTGCCTTTGCCAATTTCCCTTAGCCATAATAAACCAAATGAACACCCACTAAGATGTTTTTCCCAACATTTAGCTTGGAATACGTGTCCCATCACCTTGGCCTTATTTTTCCTTCATTAACTTTATTACATGAACTTTTGATCTGAGGTCGTTACACAAACCTTCACATCTTCTTCCTGTTAGAAAATGTAACTAGGTTTGATATTCTAATTATATTTGTACCTTATATCATTGTATATTTTATGTAAAGAGAAAAAAAAAAAATAATTTATTATTATTATTTTATTAGATAAGCATATTCTTCATGCTTTTAGGTTTTGTTGAGTCCAAGAGTCAAAGTCCTATTTGGACCCATTGTAAAGAAAAAGGAAAAATATTTTTTAAATATGTAATTTGGGTCAAAAATCCCTCTAGATGCGAAGTTGGCCTACCTGTCAAGTTAACCTAGCCCTAAAGTACATGTCTATTCGAACCCCTCTGGACAATATAAATAGAGGATGATTTGAGATCATTTGGACACATACAATTCACTCAATTGGTTATGAAATTTCATAAAATAAGGAGAGTTGAAGTCTGAAGTTGGAGAAGAGTTTGTGGAAGTTTTGCCTCATCATATCTCTTGATGAATATTTTTTGCTAGCCTCTTGCTATTGATGGATTTATTGTGCAAAAGGAAGGTTTTACTTGGCCTCTAAAACACTAGAATATATTATGTGGTAATGGGTCTTGGATATCTCACTTTGATCTGATTCTATAAGAAGAGAATTTTCTGGGTTTTCCTTTTGGAGGGGTTTTTCCCTAACTTGGAGCCTATATCTTGTATTTCTTGTGTACTATGATCTTCATGTGTTTATGTTTGGTAATTTCTTGATGAAAGAAGAAAAACATAATAAGAAAATTCCAACAAATTCACAAGTAATTATCAAAGAAAAGAGAAATCCAGCTTAAGTTGCAAGCCACCTGATTTCTCAATAGGGGATCAGAGCTAAGGTTGAAGGATGGTTGTTTGAAGATCATGCTCTATTGGCTTGATACATAAAGTTTGAAAAATTAGGAGGTCTAAAGCTTACTTTGACAAGTATGGATTCCGATAAATGGTAACAACTTGGTGATTCGATCTGCTCATAATCCAAAAACGGACAAAAATTCTGCAAAGCCAAGCCTGAGATAATTAAGCTCTCATATTAAATGGAACACTATGTTTATGTGGATTATATTACCGATTGATATTTATCTAACAAAAATCACACTTTGTGGCACAAATTTATATGTGGAACTTTGTACTTGTAGATCGTTCAAATTTTAGTGTCTCTAATCTATCTACAACAACTCACATATGAAAATTGCTTTATCTGTCAATGAAATTGTTCTGAAACATCATCTATATGACAAAAGTGGCTTGGCATCACACACGATTATCTTTGGCACATTATTCAGTGGGATGCTATCGTTAGAGGCATCACAATTATTATTAGAGGCATCAAAATATTTTGTTGGCTTGTTATCAAAGTTTCATGGAAGAAACTCATTATATTATGTATCAGTGGAGGCTCACATTTATTATGATTCACCTTCTCTGTTAATAAAAACCAACACTTCTATGAGCTTGCATGGTCCATATTGTTTATACAGTGGCCTGCTTTGGATGGTTTTTACACTATGAATTTCTCTATTACATTGCTTTGATTTCACTATATCTTTGTGGCGCTACTATTACACCCTTTGTATCATATGACTCCACAATGGTTTGCTTAACATCACACATTGGTTGGCTCGTTTGATATTACATTGGCTCATACCTGTGTTTTCTTAATCAATTCACATTACATATATGCTATGAACAATTCATATGAATGATTCCATATGTATTGCAATGGCTCAAATCAACAATGGTTTGATGTTTCTCTATGGATCATTTTCAGAGGCTCGCATAGTCCTTCATGTGGCTCGAGGCCCACATTACATTGGCATATTCTACACAGTAGCTCGATCTCTACGTTCTACAATATACCATGACTCACAATTGATATTTATAGGCTCATGTATACCCCCGCACTCTATGGAAGTTTCATCATAAAATTAGCTTTTTTCAAACGATGGAATCTCATATATCTCTGTAACAGTGAATTTGTCTAGAAATGTTCTCTAAAGTATGTTTGCAGTGGCGTAGCCATACTTTGATATGGAAACAAAATATTTATAGTGACATCATTCTATAGTGGATCTAATGGCAATATAGTGACTCACTCATATAATTTAAGGTTCGATTGTGGGACATAATGTATCCTTGTGACTTGGACTTGGAAATTGGACTTGAAGGGATAATTATGAATTAAAAAACAATAATAGTCTATGGATTATGACAGTTGGAAAAACATGACATCCTGAAGTGACCTTACTAAGAGGACTACAATCTATATATGGCAAAAACAACTTCTCTATAGATATAAAATAAGATAAAATTCACCACAAATCCAACCTAGAGCTTTAAAAGAAGATGATCTATGGTCCAATGGACATAAGACTGAAAATTTTTAAAAGCTTTGTGAATGGATGGGTTTATCCTTGTGTTAAAAGAAGCTGATGATGAAGATAGGTAAAATTTGTAAAAGGTACGTATAAATCAAGATAGTTTACAATCTATACTATGATTATGATGCTTTGCGTATGAGGTATGACAATATCTAGGGTTTTGCAATATGCTTGTAGGGTTTTGAAATTCATTTGTAGTAGGTCTTAAGGAATATGTAGTTACTAGAGTTTGTAGAATCTTGGTATTTGGGGTTTTGAACTCTAGATTGAATCAACCCTAGGAGCGAAAAACCCTAACCCTAGCTAATTGTTCACTTTAAGAAAACTCTAAATGGTATCTTGGGCTTGCAAGACTAAATGATCTTTTTGAAAGGATAATATAGAGTATGTGTAAAACCCTAGAAAAATTGAATTAAGATAAATCCTAGGTCTTGAAGTCAAAACCCCATCATTGTATGTTTCTGATTAGAGTAAAAACTCTAATAAGGGTTAGATCAAGGAATTCCTAGGGTTTGTAACTATAATCCTAGAAGTACACTTTTGTGAAAATCTTGGAAACCCTATATTGATAGGATTAACATCATTCTCTTATCTTTGTATATTTTTGTTTGGTTGTACTTGTTGATAATTGTAGACACATAATGAAGGTTGTCAAAGTTGTGGAAGCAAGGTGAGAATGATGGAAGAACAAAGTAAAGAAAAACTCGTGCTCGATGATGAATTTTTGATAATGATGAGCATGATGGAAAGAGCAAGTTGCAGGAACCTTGATGATATTAAAACTTCTAGTTGATGAGAATATTCCAAGAACACATTGATGATTGAACGATGAAGCCAAACCTTGTTGCAACATGAAGATAGAACATACAAAAGAATGTTGACTTTAGAGGGAGAAAGTAGCAAAATTTGACATGACACTCTATCTAGAGGATTTTATAATTTGGTGACTCTGATATTGATAATCTTGGGATATTAGTTTGATCCCTGGTAGGACATATTTCTATAGTGCGTGAAGAGGCTGGAAGGAAAGTTTGCTTAATGAATTTGTACCTACAATTGTGTGATTTGATCATGGAATACATGAATTGTGTCGATAATGCTTTTGATGACTTTGGTAAGCATGCTAACATAATTGATAATGGAAAGCTAATATTACACTTTGAAGAATATAAGGCAAAACTTTGTTATGAAGGAAGAAGATATGTGCTAGCAACTATGAGGAGGCTCGACTCCTTGAAGATGATATATGAACCATTTAATGATTAACAAGATCCAAAAAGATCGAAATTTGATATGACATGATGTTGTTAGGATCTGAGAACCCTTGTCATGACCGTGAAATAATTTAGAAGGTCGAGACTCAAGTATGATATAATGAATGAGCTCTGCAACTATATCTTCACATAAGAACTAGTAGCTGATGTATTGATGATGTATGAGACCAATCAAGGATTGTCATGATGTCACCCTGATTGAGAGGGAGTAAGAAACCTCCTCCATGTTTGAGGAGTAAAGATCTAGTCCCCAATTGAGAGGGAGTGATGGTGAACACCATATTCTCCATATGTGTCATGCACTAGGCCAAGACCAACCGTCGTACATCTAGTGTGTCACACTGGGATGGAGAATGGAGGATTGATAAGCATTTGGGATCAATACTCCTTGAGGATTGGGAATCCAAGATAGGAAGTAGTCTCGTGGACTAACACTCTTTGAGGATCTGACATGGTATCCAAGATAAGAGTGGTTCAAGAGGACTTATACTCTTTGAGGATTGGGAATCCAAGATAAGAATAGTCCTAAAAGTGTGCTCTAGTTTTGTGGAGAGTTAGAGCTTGTCAATTTAAGGCCTTGTTAGGTTGTAATTTGACAATGCTAGTTATGATGTTGATGCTTAAAGATGGCTTATCAATCTGAGTCTTCTTATGATAATATTTAAATCTGAGAAGTATCCTTGTACCTATTATGGAATTATGAATACCTCCATAGATAAGAGGGAGTGTTAGAAAATGTAACTAGGTTTCGTCTTCATAATGATATTTGTACTGATATCATTGTATATTTTATGTAAAAGAAAAAGAAGAAAAATAAGAAAAAACATTTTATTATTATTATTTTATTAGACAAGCCTGTTATTCATGCTTCTAGGTTTTGTTGAGTCCAAGAGTCAAATTCCTATTTGAACCCATTGTAAAGAAAAAGGAAAAATAAATTTTAGATATGTAATTTGGGTTAAAAACCCCTCTAGATGCCAAGTTGGCCTACCTATGAAGTGATCCCATCCCCAAAGGACATGTCTATTCATACCCCTCTTGACAATATAAATAAAGGATGATTTGAGCTCATTTGGACACACACAATTCACTTAATTGGTTATGAAATTTCACAGAAGGAGGAGAGTCAAAGTCTGAAGTTGGAGAAGAGTTTGTGGAAGTTTTGCCTCATCATATCTCTTGATAAATATTTTTTGCTAGTCTCTTGCTATTGATGGATTTACTGTGCACAAGGAAGGTTTTACTTGGCATCAAGAAGGATGGTGTTTTTTCTGTGGTCATGGGTCTTGGATATCTCACTTTTATCTAATTCTATAAGAAGGGAATTTTCTAGGTTTTCCCCTTGGATGGGTTTTTCCCTTGCTTGGAGCATATATCTTGTGTTTCTTGTGTATTGTGATCTTCATGTTTTTATGTTTGGAAATTGCTTGATGAAAGAAGAAAAACATAATAAAAAATTCCAACAAATTCACAAGTAATTATCAAAGAAAAGAGAAATCTAACTGAAGTTGCAAGCCCCTGATTTCTCAACACTTCTTTTGTAACAAAATTATTCTTTCAGGCTTTTCCAAGGAGTTATATCAGCTTCCAATCATCAATATTATCTCTATAAACATCTATACTATCAATCAATGTGTTCTCAGATCGAACTAATCAGTTGCAGGTACAACAATATCATAATTCTTCAACTTCTGGCTATGGAATATTATCATAGACCTGTTATCTTGTGTTTTTGTTCATAAGCTTCTATGGATTTCCAAACTTCAAGTTGCATTGTATCTATCCAAGATCTAACCTTTATTACAAGACTATGAAAGAACAAAAGGAAAAGTACAAAGACAATACCTTTAGTAGTAATCAAGTAAATGTAGAGTACTTATCTTTTGAAGAGGGTTAGCTCCCTCTTAATCTTGGACATGTTCACCAACCTTGTTCCCACATTAGCATGATTTCATTATCATCAAGGGTTATATCTACTTCTTACAGTGGACATGCCGATTAGTTAGGGTTTTTTCTAAGGTGCTTCATAATCCAAACTATTCTAGGGTTTACAAACCCTAGATGCCAAAATCATCAAGGTATGTTAACTTATAAATTGCAATCTACAAACTCTAGAAATATCATTAGCAAGCTTTCTATATAGAATTCATTTCATTCTTAGTCTTTATATGAAAATACAAATTTCAAATGCTAATGATTTCTAAAATATATCTACACAAACCCTTTCTATGATGCATTACTATCTTTCAAGAGATCATTATCTTAGCATCATTATTATGAACATAGTTTATACCTACCTATTTTAACTTTACCTATCAATAGAGATCCAATAACAGAGATTGTCATCTTCTTTCAATAGAGGTGCTTCAAGTCTTCAGTCATCCAATACGAACCATATAAATTTCTTTGGTCTACTTGTAATGTTCTTCATCTTCCAGGCTTCAATATCAGATAGGTCGGATTCATGGATGTAATTCGTCTTTCTTTTATGTATGATAAGGGTGTTATTTTCACAAACTTATGTTGTGGACTTCCTATACCTTCTTAGTTATCCTTATGAAGAGATATAATGTTGCTTCATATTCTTGTGTCACAGAAATGAGCTTCACAGACCTTCAGATATTTTATCATAATTCTTCCACAATTCACAATTTCTCGCCTTTTAGATGATTTACACAGTTTTATGTCTCTTCCACAAGCTATATACCACAACAAGGTGACTTTTATGCATATACGAAACTTATGTCCACATAGTAATGTTCTTCAGGTATTCACCTATATCTTCATATTTTACATATAATGACAGTGCTCCAGAAAACATATACATGATAAAGATATATAATGTCATTGGTCTGCTACAATTTGTAAACTATAATTTTCACTTGCAAATTTTCTTAATCCTTTAAATCTTTCCTTTCAGACATTAGGTCAAATTCATTGATGTAGTACGTCCTTATTTTATGTATTGAAGGGAGGTAACATAGCTGCTTCTCATACTTGTGCTTCATAAATCTTCTCTCGTAATTCTTCTAGTCCTGGTCTTTAGGATGTTAAGGTTTGTCTTTAGATCACAATCAACATTAAACTTTATACATATATTGAACTAATGTCCTTTTTATATTAAACTTTGTTCATTGATAGGACAAACTTTTTCATGTCCCTCAAATATTCTTACATAACTATGTATCTGTAGACCTCATATATAGTCATAGAAGACAATGCCTTATATGATATCACATAATTCACATTATAATGCCCCACTCTAGTCGATTGACAGTGATATGAAATTAACATTTATTTAGCCCTAAGGCCCACACTTTATTCTTTGAGGATCTCAGGTTAAGGATCCAGACACATGACTCTATTATTAGTGGTTGTGATGTTTATGTATGTTCTCCATTGATATTATAATGAAGATAACATTATTGGTTATGTATGTTATCTATTGGTATTATGATGATTGTAAAATTAATGGTTATGCATGTTCTCTATTGATATTATGATGATTGTAGCATAAATGGTTATGTTTGGTCTCTATTGAATTTATGATTATAATAGCAGTAAGGGATATGTATGCTCTCTATTGATATCATGATGATGATAGCCATGATGGATGTGTCCCCTATGTTATCTACTTGCATTAGTTTTAGTTCACAATGAACAATGATGTGAATGACTAGGTGATGTTGATGATACTATTAGGACAATGACTAACATTGAGAAACCTTGTTACTGATTATTATTGAGTATGGCAAGAAACCACCAGAGGCACTCGCATATGACGAATTGACGACACCTGGTTTGATAAAAATTTATATTATTTTATCTTTGAAATTCGAAGTCAATTTTGAAACCTGTTATATATGTTTATCTATATTTTGATGATATGTTAGGTTTGCAGGCACAAATTAGTTGCTTGGCCGAATGACTCACATATGGGTGATGAGGTTGTACAATTGGATGGAACTACATGGGAGGGGTGGGATAGTGTTCCAGATCTCACCCACTAGCACTCTTGCCGTGACTAGGATGGAAAGGTTGAAACACCTTTGCCTTGAAGATAACTATGTCATGGGGGAAGGTCCCAAAGTTGGGTCGCTCATGAGGATTTTACTGGGGGCACGCATCAAGGCTGATTCCTTGATCCCTGACACCATTAGTCTCACTATAGCATGCAACATAAGAGATGATAGTGGTCTCTATCGTTGCACCTATACTTTCCCCTTATAGCCACTAAATGCTTGAAGGGAAAGTGTTGTAGCACCCTTGGAACTTCAAGGGAAGTTCTTGAAGGGCACTAACAAACTTGACACCCTTGGAATCATTAAAGTTAAATAAATTAATAACTATAATCAAGATATGAAAACCATGTAAATTCATATCGAGTGGTAAATGATGATTAGAACTGAGGTAATTAAATCAAGAATAAAACTTGGGTTAAGGGGATCATAGGAAGAAATAAAATATTTTACCTTAAAAAATCTACCTTTCCCATGTTGGAAAATATTAGGTAGATAATGTAGTTAAATTAGGTAAAAGGGGAAAGAGGGACATAAATGTAAGGATAAATATTAATCCTAAAATAGTTAAACCTAATTAAGAGAAGATGATGGTGAATTAAAATAATATTAATAAATTAAATTTTAAAGAAATTTAGAGAACCTCCATGTGGCAACATCCAACGTAAGAATATCCATCTAAGAGATAAATTGAATTAAATTAGGGAGAAGATAGGGGATTAAATCTTGACTTATCAATTGACTTTAGTAATGAACACAAATTGAGGAGTAAAAAGGGGGATTAAGAGACAACTAGGAGAATAAATAGGAATCTTGTTGATGTGAAGAAAAGTATTATTTTTAAATGAAAATTTAAATAAATAATTTTGGAGATTCTTGATGAGAGAGTGACACATGGGTGGGTGAATAATCAAACTATTGGATTATAAAAAATAATTAATTATGCATGAAAGGCCAAGTGTCACCTATGAGGACTCCTATAAAAGAAGGGGCAGGTCATGGGAGAAAGGAAATTTTTTACCCTACTGTTGGATGGATGAGACTATGTTAGAGTAGAGACTACGATCTATAGTGAGTTTGGTGTGATATATGACTTTAGAGAGGGGACTCTTGAGCCAAAGAGTGCTCTCCTCTACCAGCTAATACAATCCACTGTTGTACAACCCATTGCAGCTTGGGGGTCCGCGGGGAAGGAGAGTACCCAAGGAGTAGGTTGGGAGGTCAAACGGTGGGTCATTTCATTCAGATTAAGCATGTCGACATTCACACTTGGAAGAAATAGACAACAAAGGATGGTAAATAGTGGCAAGTCAAGTTGGAATCTCGTCTCCTGGTAAACGGTACCTATGTTGTTATAATATTTTTTTGTATGACTTCATTATGGTTTTAGTTAATAACATGTAAATTAGATGATATGTTCAATGAAGTGAGATTCAGGAAAGTTTCATATAATGCTTAATAATTTTTGAGTTCCCAATGCTATTTTCTTATGGTTGTATTTTATAGGTTTGGTCCCTACACACATTAGAAAAGTAAGTTTAGATCTTGTCTTTGGACTTAGTGGATTGTCAAGTGATTAAGATGATTTGGATATATCATGCCACAGATTAATTGGATGCCTCAAATATATAATTTCATAGTTAACTTGGATGGTACATAATCATGGAGGAATTTAATTTAGTAGGATTGTTTGGATTACCTTTCTATTTTACTTGTGTACTCCGTAGATTTCAGAGATGAATGTCTTCTTTATAAGCCTTGAATTCTTGTCTCAAACATGTCGTCTTATCTTCTTTGTCCATATTAGATGTATATATGTTCCAACAATACAGATGTCTATTCCGCAAGGTTCCAAAGAGATATAAGACTTTCTTCTTCAGTAGTTTCATCAAGTGTTAAAATATGTAGCCCTTTTTCATGGAAATGTATCAAATGCAACCATCTTCTTGGATATCTTGATAGGATAAAGTTTGGATTACTTACACAGATCACATATTTATTTCTTTCAAATTTACATAATAGAGTTCTTGAGCTATTCTTCTAAGTCTTGGTCCAAAATCCACTAGGACTCGACCTAGTAATCATTCTCACCAACCACAAAAAAAAGTATCTTAGAAACAAGTTTCAGATTGATTCTTTCTTGTCATACTTTTGGATAGATGCTATAGATCTCAGACTTTCATCTTTCTCATCACAGAGCTTAGATATATGAACCCCATAATTTGGTCAAGTCATTACTAAGGAGTTTCATACTTTGATTAAGCTACCACAAAAATTCAAATATATACTACAAACTTTGATAAATACCTATTTCTTTTCTTTATGAAAAAATTTACTTTGGTCTTCTTTTCTCCTTGTACATTTCATAAAAGATGAATTATGTAGTAACTACCTAGGGCTTCTTGAATTTTCATGATAACACCTTTAAAGTCTTGGTATATGGCATGCTAGGTTTCTTCCAGGTTTAGGGCTTCTTCAAGTCTTCTTCTTAAGCTTTGGATACTAGGATATCTTCAAGTGTAACTGTTGCAAATATGCCAACAAGATGTGATCTTTAGACTACCTTCTTTCACCTTAGCTCTGATACCATGTTGAGAAATAAAGATGGTAGTAGATTAGGGTAGATTTATCTTAACTTGATAATTACTTATGAATGCTTGTTGGATTCTTATTAAATTTATATTCTATTTATCAAACAATTACCAAAAGTGTATAAAACATGAAGATCACAAGAGAAAAAGAACACAAGAAATTAGGCTCCAAGCCAGGCCAAAATCCCACAAGGGGAAAACCCAAAAAAATCCTCTTCTTATGGAATTAGATCAGAGTGAGATATCCAAGACCCAAGACTACCACAAGGACCCAAGTCAACCCTCCTCCAATCCATCTTCAACAAAATTTCAACACTGGTAAAATCTCAGAAATCTGGTCATCAACTGATATTTCAGCCCTTGAAATTTCAGGTCTATAATACGAGAAAAACTGCCTCAGAAAACTCACATGTGTGAATAAAACTAGAGCATAAATTAACTCATCTTCTCTCTCCTTTGACTATCCTCTCTCTCCTTTGATTGGTTATCTTCTTCATATTGGCACAAAAATTGATGTGATAGATGGATGATCAAATGAGGTCAAATTGCCTTGTATATATACATGTCGAGGAGGTCAAAAATCTACCTATTTAGGCTGACTTGTCCAAGAGGGACAACTTGGTCTGTGGAGGACATTTTGACTCTTTTGACTCCAGATAAAATAATATTTATTTTTCTTACAAGAAGTACAAATGGGACTTTGACTGAATTACATTTCTTTAACTCATAACGAATTTTCTTTTCGACTTAATAAACCCTATAATCATGAAGAACATGCTTTGACTATAAATAAATAATAATAATGAATATAATAAATACATCAATAGTTCATTTGAATTACATTATGAAGACTAGAACTAGTTACTTTTTCAACAAATATTACTCTTCAATGGAAGATAAAATATTAGGATTTAAGGTCATGATTTCATTTTCAATCTAGTAAGATTTGATCACATTTGGTTGACCAAATAGCTTTTTAAATTTTTCCTAGACTGCATTCTAGTAATTGATTCCTTGAATGCGAAATCACAAATAAGGATGAAAGGACATTCAAATTAGTACATGTGCATGGCCATTCCTATTATCCCATTTGGCTTTCTTATTAGCATCACTGGGGTTTTTTATTTTCCCACGGTAATCTGATACAATCCTTTACTTCTTAGCACATCCTCCCTGTGGAATATTGATGAGAAGTAGTTGGTACTAGTAAATAAAAGTTCACTTAGGGTGGTCATATTAAAATATGTAGATAATATGGTTTCAAAAGCTAAAACTAACTATTTGGATGGAAATATCTTGACAAAAATAGGTTGTTTAAAGAAAAACGACCCAAAAAATAAACTTTGGATGTGAAAGTTATGTCCTTTTAAAAAAGGGAATTAATGGTAACAAAGAACCACCTAGAAAGAAGAAGTTTTCCTACATGGTGATGGATGTTGCCAATCTTTTTTTTTTTTTAATTCCTTCGTAGCTTTGCATAGAAGTTCACTTATACAAATAATCTACTTTATGAAGTGACCTAGATTTATAAAATAAGTGAGAATCACTATTATAATGAAGTTATTGTATAAGATAGTTGCATGAAAAAAAATAACTAAAAAGAAATGTTAAATTTATTGTTGGATACCTGATGCGCTAAGGGTTATGTTGTGGGAGCTGAACAATCAAAGGGAGTCCAAGAGACGATGGAATATGAATCCAACAGTCATATCAATGTATTATAAATTTGTATCAATGTTAATAGTAAATACATTCACGCTTTATCTTATTTGGTTGTCCACATTCCATGTGTATTTAACATGGTATCAAAGTGGACGATTGTTGGCCCTGCTCTAATTTGAGTCATTGTTCTTGTGGCCTTGCCCAACCACTGGCTTTGTGGTCTTCATTACCCTATGGTGCTTGCAACCTAGAAATGACAACATATAAGATTAATTAAAGCTGGTGCTCAAAACTTGTTAGAGTTGTCCATCCTCACTCAATTAAAAGGTGTCAGAATTTCCCCACCATGTACAGTTCTTAAAATACTTTTCTGCCACCTCTTCGCCTTATATAGGTCAATTTCTATTTGTGTTATTCCTTTCAAAGTGAAATTTTATGTTCTTGGCTTTGTCACATTAATTTCCCAACCAAAATGGTTGGACTACTCTGCTTAGTGAACGTTAGGTTGCTCATTCTACATCCTTCACAGATTAAACACCTCTTAATTGAGCACTGGCGTCTCCTCCTTGAATTAATTTCCTATGCATGGAACCTTTGCAAATTTTTGAGCATTGGAATCAAGACTAAAGGTGTAATTATTTTGCATTGAAAATTCTGTGCGAGTCTGATTAAAGGGAGCAGTATATGGTGCAGTGAAATGGTTACAGGTATATTGCGTAGTGAACTCCTCAAATCATGATCGTGCTTTGGTGGTGCATTCTACCCCACCACATAGCAACAAAAAAATATTGCTTATTTTTGGCAAGCACAATTCGACACTGCTCCTCCACGGCCATGACCACCATATCCTCCAACAACTATTTGTAAGTCAAATCATTGTTTGTAGAAGCATATTTAGACGAATTTGTAGGATAGAGCTCAGTAAAGTCATTGCATTTTGTTTGGAAAGGATGAATATATATTTTGAAAGGTGTATCTGTTAGTTCCAGTCTTCATAGCCTGTCACCAGGGATCAAAATGGGCTCTTACTATGTCTAGTTTTAAGAGATTTTTTGCATATGATCTTTAGTGAAAATCATATCCTAAGTATTTCCATCAGAAGAAGCTCAGAAAAATATTTCCAACGGTATATCACACTCCTGTAACCAATTTCTGGATCAGAAGATATGATCAAAATGAATGAGTGATTCTTGCTTATACATGTTTTGAGGTCAGTTACTGCACACAATGACAAGTTTAGTACAAGATCAGTTTTTGAAATAATGGTAAGGAATTTTTCAAAAGTTAAAGAGGTCTTTTTCCATCAAATACCAAATAAAGAAAACCTCCTTCAGTTTATGCATAGGTGCTACTATGTGGGAGATATGCAATGATATTTGGAGCTTGCATTAAAACAAAGCAAAATTTTCATTTATTTTACTGTTTTAGTCATTTTAGTGGGGTGCCATTTTACAACATATGGAAAGTAATTTTGCAAAACCCAAGGAGGTCTTTGTTAATCACGAGCCATATAACAAAAAACCTATTTCAGTTTATTCACAGGTGTCATAAATTGGGATATGTGACTAGATATTTACAACTCATTTTCACAGATTTAAATTTTTAATGATTTTCTGTTTTAAAGATGATTTTGTGGCACAGATTACGAGAAACTGGAAACAAATTACCAAAATTTGAGAGATGTCTTTCTCGAAAATGACCTTATCTACAAAACCTCTTTCAATTTTCTAATAGGTGCTATGGTTTAGGAGATACGAGTTCATCTTCAACACCTAGTTTCATAAATTCGGTCCAAGTTTAATGTAACTGATTCTATTTTGAAGAAAATGGTTGAGCTCAATTCCCTTAGTACAAGGATGAGAAAATGTATATATTTTATGAATTTCATAGTGTAGGGGTTGGAATTTGTTAGAAGTTTGGACTCTTGTGGATGCATTGAGCTACTTTGTACATCACTTCTGCAGTTTGGCAAGGAAATAAACCAAGGTTTTGCAGCACTTTGTGGGATTCTTGTGGTAATGTGATTTAGCATTGTTTTCTTCTCTATAATTCAGTTGATCTTATGTTTATGTGTGCCATCATCTCTCTCTTTCTGCATAGCTAAATGAATCAAGTTTGTAAGGTGGAATTCATTGGTGTTTCAGTGCTCTAACTTGGGGTTTATTTAGTTCTACATGTTTTCTATTGTTTGAAGAGGACTCATGACACTTGCATGCCCTCTCCAGCTCCTCACCAGTCTTTAGACTCACCATTACACTCATTTCAAAGTGATAAAACACTTGCCTGCCTCGCCCCACAGAAACCTCTGCAAATCTGTGTTGATTTCCCAGACCCAATGTTGCCTTCCTCATCTGATCCAGCAACCAACCATTAAAATCAATCAAATTCTTCTGAGCAAGCATACCTAGCCTAAAATTAGTATTTATATCAGTCATCTCAAGCCTTCCTTGATAAATTTTCATTGAGATTGACAAGGAGAGAGCCCTCTCCTGACCTGGTAGACCTAGCTACTAGGTTAAGCGTGGTTTGATGTTACCCTAGACCTGCCTTTCTCAGCCTGAGGTAGATTTAGGCCCTAACATAGTGGCGACCATACTGGGGAAGAGGTGACAGATCTTCACCAGGAAAGATCATTCAAGTTGCAGATCTAATTTCCAATGGTGGACAACACACAGACACATATGAAGGCTGAAACATTCACCTGGCGACTCCAACTCATTCCAGAGATTCTCGTGCTCACTGATCCGTTCATGCACTAAAATAAAATGGTAGGGTATGTGGAAAACCATGTGTTTTGTGAAGTTTTAAAAGAAGTTAGAGATCAGTTAGTGGATATTGAAATTGATGAAGTATTTTTCATTACCGTGCTTCAATGTTTGAGATCTTCGAAGTTTCCTCCTAAAGCTAAAACTGGTTTCTTTGAGTTAGTTGTTGAAAAATTTTGAGGAGGAGATTCAATATTTAAATGATTAGATCCAATCATATGAATTCCGAGATCCCAAAAAGTTCTGGGAAACTCTCCCTCCTTCAAAACAAGAAACAATAGAGCTGCTCGTTGATGTTTGCATTGAAAGTTTGTAGTTGGAGGTCTATGTTGAGGAGTTAGGGTAGGAAACAGAGTCTGGTTTCTTTGATCCTATTGTCGCATATATGGAGTATTTTTTTAGTTTGAATGATAAGTCAGATTGTCTTTCTCACAGCCAAATTCAGTTTGTGCATGGATCTTTTTCAGCATTTACATTTTTGTCCTTGTTGAAGCACTTTCAAGTAGCATCCTTTTCATAGTTACTTGATTGGTTTATTTGGCATTACAACGTTACTTGATCTATCAATTTTGCAGCAAAGTAAGGTAGATTTGTAAATAAATAAGCTGCCAAAGCCAACATTTCAGTTTGGATTGGTATGAGTTGTTTTGAGTTTGCAGTTATTTGACCATATTTCCCAATGGATGAGACACTTGGTCTACGGTGTTCTTGACACCTCCAAGGAGTTGTCATCCCCAATAAGGCTGATGTTAGTTCTAGTTTTCGCAGCCTGTCACCAAGGATCAAAATGGGCTCTTACTGTCTAGTTTTCAGATATGTTGTGCACATGATCTTAAGTGCAAATCATATCCTAAGTATTTCCATCAGAAGAAGCTCGGAAAAATATTTCCAATGGTATATCACACTCTCGTAACCGGTTTCTGGATCAGAAGATATGATTGAAATGAATGAGTGATTCTTGGTTATGCATGTTTTGAGGTCAGTTGCTGCACACAATGACAAGTTTAGTACAAGATCAATTTCTGAAATAATGGTAAGGAATTTTTCAAAATTGAAAGAGGTTTTTGTCCATAACATACCAAGTAACAAAAACATCATTCAATTTATGCACAGGTACTACTATGTGGGAGATATGCAGTGATATCTGGAGCCTACATTAAAACAAAACAAAATTTTCATTTATTTTATTGTTTTAGTCATTTTAGTGCGGTGCCATTTTACAACAGATGGAAAGTAATTTTGCAAAACTTAAGGCGGTTTTTGTTAACCACGATCCATATAACAAAAACCTCTTTCAGTTTATTCACAGGTGTCATGAATTGGGATATGTGACTAGATATTTACAGCTCATTTTCACAGATTTAAATTTTTAATGATTTTCTGTTTTAGAGATGATTTTGTGGCACAGATTACGAGCAACTGGAAACGCATTTCCAAAATTTGAGAGAGTTTTTTCTCCAATATGACCTTATATACAAAAACCTCTTTCCGTTTTGTAACAGGTGCTATGGTTTAGGAGATACGAGTTCATCTTCAACACCTATTTTCAAAAATTCGATCCAAGTTTAATGTAACTGATTCTATTTTGAAGAAAATGGTTGAGCTCAATTCTCTTAGTACAAGGAGAATAAAATGTATATATTTTATGAATTTCATAGTGCAAGGGTTGGACTTTGGCATAATTTTGGACTCTTTTGGATGCATTGAGCTACTTTGTATATCACTTCTGTAGTTTGGCAAGGAAATAAACCACGGTTTTGTAGCGTTTTGTGGGATTCTTGTGGTAATGTGATTTAGCATTGTTTTCTTCTTTGTAATTCAGTTGATCTTATGTTTATGTGTTCCATCATCTCTCTCTTTCTGCATAGCTAAATGAATCAAGTTTGTAAGGTGGCATTCATTGGTGTTTCAGTGCTCTACCTTGGGGTTTATTTAGTTCTACATGTTTTATACTGTTTGAGGAGGACTCATGACACTTGCATGCCCTCTCCAGCTCCTCACTAGTCTTTAGACTCACCATTACACTCATTTCAAAGTGCTAAAACACTTTCCTACCTCGCCCCATAGAAACCTCTGCAAATCTGTGTTGATTTCCTGGACCCAAAGTTGCCTTCCTAATCTAATCCAGCAACCAACCATTAAAATCAATCAAATTCTTCTGAGCAAGCCTACCTAGCCTAAAATTAGTATTTATATCAGTCATCTCAAACCTTCCTTGATAAATTTTGATTGAGATTGATAAGGAGAGAGCCCTCTCCCGACTTGGTGGGGCTAGCTACCAGGTTAAGTGTGGTTTGTTGTTACCCTAGACCTACCTTTCTCAGCCTGAGGTAGATTTAGGCCCTAACAGTATCATTGAAAGTTCCTTAAAAGGATATAAACTTGAACTTGATCGCTTCTAGACTTTGAAAGGCCTTTTCCATCCAAGCTTAAAGGTTAAGTCAGCGATTTCAACCAAAGTTTTGAGTTGGACCCTCTTAGAACTCTTGTAGTTCGCATGACAGTAAATTTGAGAATAATCATTTATGTTGTTTGACATGCTTGGTTATGATTCTTACCTTTCGACATTTATTGAGAGGCCTTCCCATTGTGTGAACCCTATGCCTCCATTATCGTATTCACAGTCCAATGCAAGATGACAAAAGGAAAGATTGTCTGTATTCTTCAAGTGATACTTAACTCCTATTTCTAAACTGGATGTATGTATGGTAGATGATGATGTTAATGTTGTATGTATTGTTATCAGATTTGGACAACATGTTGAAATTGTTGAACATACATTGGAAAATGTCCTCTTCTTTTTAATCACTAATTGCCTCTAGATTGAGGAGCTAGGAGTTTGGACAAGAGTTAAGAACCTGCATTTCATACCCTTAATGTGCCAACAGAGGTTGGTCATTGCGATGGTTTAGAGAGAATGATGTGTACGAGGTGAAAATTCATTCTTTTCCAAGGAACAACTCTTAGCTTCAGTCGATGGTGTTGGACGCAATGACTCTTAGCCTTAGTCGATAGTGGAGGCTTGCTAATCAACGCTGGGTAAACACCTCTGCCTCATTGTGATCATGAAGTTTATCCTTTAGGGATTTGAAGCTGAAAATGTAAGAAGTATAGTGCTCGAACAAATCACAGAAGGGCACACGATGCTCAAGAAAATACCACTCTACTTAATGCATAAAATCATTGTCAAGTTAGAATTCCTAGTGGCATGCATCCATTTCTTGTTGATATATCACATACCTGCAACAATTGTTCTTTGTCACATTATAAAAGAAATTCAGATATACATTCAGAAATTGATTAACATCAGACTATTTTTGGGTTTTTCGTGTCAATATATCTTGCCAGGGCGAGGTCCGCATCCACATGACACTTTTCTTTTCTCTTGCCATATCTCATCATTCTCAAACATTGCAAAGTCATTACTTGTCCCCACTATTGCTACTGTTGTATAGTAAATTATTTCATTTTGTTTCTGCTAAGGCAACTTAAGGTGTTAAAACATGTGGGAGGTGGGAATCTTAGTTATAGATTTATAGGTATTGAGGCACCGATCTCTTGTTTTCAAATCAAGTGAGCGCGGTGAGAGTCATTCGACATCTGGGTTACAACTATGTGCCAAAAGGGATGTCGAATGCATGGAACACGTTTTTTCAAGAATGGTGATATCCACCACATATGCATGAAATTCCTTGAGTACTGGTTCTATTATTGAGGTCTTCTTTCTTCAGAGAATATTGGTTCGTACTCTAGTCAAAGTGTCTATATATATGAGCATTCAAGTTGTTGTTACCGCTTTGAAAGTGGATATGCTGCAGGACTTTAGAAGATCACATCTCAACATTGGTTATTATATTATTAAAGTCCAAGGAACGAAAAAGTTCAGGTTTCTATCTACAATCATACTACGCACATGCTAAATTTTCAAATTTGATACTCTGGAAAGCTTCTCTAAGTAGTATAATATTGATGCTCCTCTAAGTTACCACAAGTTTAGTAAGTATTGTAGAGTGAGATTGTTACTCCTATTAGTGATCCTGGAACCCCAGGCGTTAATTATATTGGCGCACATTGTTCATAAGAACTAGGAGTTGTTTATATTCTTTGAAGTTGCAGCTATTTAGTATTGTGTAAGATATATGTTCATAAGTAAGTGCGTTTGTAGTTGAAGCATTGGATCAAACTGATCATAAATTAAAGTTATTGAATAGCCTAATCTATTCCACTATTGATGGGACGGTAAAAGTCAGTAAAGAAACTTTTTTTGACATTCAAACTTGCTTGCAAAATGCACAAGAAAATAGAGAATATTTGCAGTTGGAGTCTCAACTTCAGAAAGATGAGTTACAACAACATAAGCATCATGACACCCATCAAAAACCAACAAGTGATAAACATGGTGACTTTGAGCTTGCCTCCCATCATGTGCCTATTTCAAGAGAAAATTTGCTTGCAGACGCAAAAATTCAGCTTGCACTTCCCAAGCCAATCATCGGACCTTGGGAAGAGATTGTTAATAACAAAAATTAAATAGGTCTTGGATATGATAAGGTGGTTTCTCTTCACACTCCAGACTATTCCAATCCCATTCATTTTCAAAGTGTTGGGTTTATCCATGGAAATTAATCCTCACCTCTTTCAGGTATTACTCCTCTTCCATAGTATCCACAACAGAATGTCAGATGCTAATAATGTCACAGAGTTGGCCATGTGAAAGATCATCGTTTTGATATTCACTTGTGCAAACATTGTGGTCATCACAATCATTCTTGAAACAAATTCTTTAGAAACAATCCTCCCACAAGAACAAAGATTCACCTTAGATGAATAGCTTCTTGGAAATGGGCTTCAATAGCCAAGAAGATATTTCAGTCATATTTCAGAATTTCTTCTAGAGTATTGAAAAGTCTTGTAGATGAGTTTCTTCTGGATATGAATTGTGTTAATTTTTAGGAAACATCCAACGTTTCGGGTGGTCACTCCACCCATCGTCAAGGATTCAAGAAGTTGTATAATGAAGTAAGAAGTGAGTGCCTAGGTAAGGTAATAAATAGGAAGGAAAATTGGTTGTTGAAAAGAGGGAGAAGTAATATATGAAGAATAAATAAGAAATCAATAAAATATAAGAAGGGTGGGGGTGAGGAGGTAGGGGGGAATTAAGAGGGAAGACGAGATGATGAAAAAGAAATATTAGAGATGTGAATTTATTTTATTTTATTATTATTAAAAAATAATTTTTATAAATATGAAAAATTAATAAAGAATGAAAAAGGAAGAGATACAAATTAAGATAAAATAATTAGTTAAATTAGATGAATTGAGATTAGTGAGGAGAAGCAAAGAGATAAGAGAAGTGAAGGGATGAATTAAACAAAGATGAAATATTCACAGACAAGAGAAGAGAAGGGAAAAAAAGAAAAGAAGGGACAAACTATAACAATGGAAGATTCAAGGAGAGGGCCAGTCAATAGGTAAGAAACCCACATACACATGAGGAAAGAGTTATTAGTTGAGGCAATGAATTATCAGTTTCCAAGATTCATTGAGTTTATTTCCATGTTCTCAATTGAAGTTATTAGGGCACTTTTCAATTTCGAAAGCTTCACGAATAATGCAAGTAGAATAATAAGGGGCAATGGAGAGAACTTTGGTTTGGAAAAAATACATGAGGTGATTTGCGTTATGATAATTTTCAATGATATCAAACTTTGTGATACAATTACAGTTGGTGTTGACCATGTGTTCTTTGAGGTGAGTTTGGAAAGATCCACTTGTTTTCCCTACAAATCGACACAATTCATATCCATAATGTTGGAAATACTGAGAGGGAGAGTGAATCAATATTTCACATCAATTAGTTAATTTTAACCTCACAAATCATTATTTATAATTACCATTAGATTAAAACATAAATCAACAACGCCATTCAATAATGCACAACATCAAAGATAATATTCACAAGATTTTTCGGTGGAAATCCTTATGGGATAAAAACTACTTAACACTTTTAATATAACTTTAATGATTACATCAACAAGAAGTTCTGACTTCTAAAATTTTTAGCACCAACAGAAGGAGGCTCCAACCCCCTAGTTTACAAGCTCCAACCTGAAGGAAGCTCCAACTTCATGATTTACTAGCTCTAACTAGAAGGATGCTCCAATACCCTAGGTTTATCAGCTCCGACTGAAAGGATGCTCCAACACCCTGCACAGGCTCTAATTTTACCTAGAACCACCCTACCACTCTGACGTATTCTTATGCTCCAACCTAAATGAGACTCCAAACTCCACCTTGCCACCCTACTCGGAAAGCCACCACTTTCCCTAAAGGCGTCAACCTTCATTTCACCACAGTGGACCACATTTCATATATTTTCAAAGTCAAACCACTTGTGCTTAATACTAACATAAAAATATCAACCATTTCTCTTTTATCGCAAGAAAGATCAAACCCTAATACCAACTCCCACTCTAACCAACAACAACAAGATCAATCCAACTCAATAACTTTCTTTGTTCAACACACACATTCAACAAAAATTATTCTCAACTCTAGTATCAAACCCTATGCAGGAGCCTTGCTCAACAATATTTTCATAAGCAATAGTCAGCAACATATGAATAAAACCCTAGAAGCTTCTTAAGAACAATATGATCAACAATGATACAAAATACACCAACTGCTCAATACTTCATCGAATGGCATATGATAATGGTAGTAGTGGACTTAAACTATATATCCAACACAATATCTTATCAGTGGCATGCCAACAACCAAACTTCACTAGACGTTCAAACATCATCATGTAAATGAAAGGAAATTTTAAAGGTAAACCCTCTGGAATACTTCAGCAACAAGTGGTCAATAATTCTACAAAAAAATGATAAAACGCACTTTGGTTTTGTCCCTGCTTATATATATAGTGTTCTCCTTGTATAAATTTCTTAACAACTACTTGAATATAACATGTCTCATACCTCAAGATGCTTGATATGAAGAGTGCCACTAACTGCCAAAAGGACTGTCTAAAGATAACCTTGTTGATGGATGTACAAGACATGAAATGAAGAGTTAAACTCTGTCAATGTCAAACCTATTTTTTCAAATGTTCTTCTGTCATCTATTTTTGCTTAAGAATTACCTTTTCTAAGTTCTTCAATTATGACCAATAGTAGACTTCTTGCAAATACTTCAGAACTTAGACAAGCAGGCAAGGCATCCTAGTTGGTGATGTTGGTGTTAGCGAGGACGTTGGTCCCCCCCCCCAGATCTTGGGTTCAAGTCCTCCTTGGGTGAAAAATGTGCTCCAAGTAAACAAAAAGTGTATGAAATGTAATAAAAAAGTGATCAATGGAAAATATACAAAAAACAATTGCTTTAGAACTTGATTATAGAAATTATAGGTTTCTATTAGTCCTTTAAATAAGCCCTTGATTCTTAGAGAGGTCTAAATATAACTCAGTAAACCCTTCAAATTTGCACAAATGGAAAGCTTCAGATGATCATGAACCTTAATTCTATTGAAAACACAGTGTTTAGATGAGCCTTAGATTGATGCTGGCAGAAGTATGAAATCGAGTCCCAAAGTGCCACTGTAGAGACCACAGATTCAAGGCTGCTAAAAGTCCAAATGTTAAAGGTCAAAAATAGACTTGACAATGATGTAGAATAGTGGTTGAGATGGGCCATACATCGGTTGGGGGAGTTTGTGATAAAGCTTCTTTTATATGTTGATGATATTTTATTGATTTCTAAATCATCCCATGGATTGCAAATGCACTTATATGTCCTTGAGCATTTTTGTAGAGTAGTGGGGATGTAAGTCAATACTATAAAGACCAAAATAATATTTTTTTCTAATAAAAGGAAGCAAAGTAAACATACTTTCTTCTTTGAAGACAACATTCTTGAAGAAGTAAATGAGTACAAGTACCTTGGGATTGATTTCAACAACAAACTCAATTGGGAGGATTGCAGAAAGAAGAGAATTTTAGGAGGGTGTAAAGCATTATATGCTCTTCAAAATAGATGTAGAGAGGCAGAATTATGGGATTGGAAAACAATTAAAGTGCTTTTTGGAATCCTAGTTTGTCTAGTGATGCTATATGGGTGTGAAACAAATTGAGAAAATCCAAAAACGCTTGCTCATGAGCAAGTTCAAAATAAAAAGTTCAGTACCTTATGAGATAATGTTGAGTGAAACAGGAGCAACTTCCATTGAAACAATTGCTATGGTGCGGCTCATAAGATACCTAAAAAGAATTGAACAAATGAGAGTAGGTAGATGGCCTAATGTTATCTTCAATGAAGGCGTGAGTGAAAGAAATAAAACATGGATGAAACAAAATTACACATGGATGAAAAATGGAATATCTACCTCAATGCCTGTCCCACAAATAGCAAGGAGCTAAAGAATTTTGTTATGGAGAAGTTTCGTAAAAAGGTACGGGGAAAGAGTTGGGTAGAAAGAATAAATATTACATTGAGGAATTCAACCCTAAGTGTGATTTACAACAAAAAGATTTCACTGGAGCTAGCATTTCGTGGAGGGAAAAGGTTCTTATTGCTCAATTAAGGACCAACTCACATCAACTTCGGTGTGAAACAGGACAGTGGAAAAGGCCTAAAGAATCTTGGGAAGAACAAGTGTGTACATTTTGCACGTCTGGGGTTGTGGAATCGGAAAAACATTTCATTTTGGAATGTGATGCATTCAAAGACATCAGAGAGAGTTATGAGAACATGTTAGCAACAGTTTCTTGGCATTGTCTTTTTAGCGAGGGAATTGTTGGAAGGTTGGGTCAGCTCATCATCAATTTGAATCGGAAAAGGACGGAATTGCAAAGAGCGAAAAATAAGGAACTAATGGTCTCATAGACTATTTTTAGTCTCGTGGACCTTAACATATCATTTCATTTCTATTCTAAAGAACTCCAAAGAGATCCATAAGATTGGTTGAGATTTATCTCATAAATGTGCCATAGAAAACTGCCTTGGAGGGCTGAAAGTACCTTAACTTTTCTCTAGATACTGTGACTAAAGAACAAACCTCAAAGGATCTGAAAACAACCATAGAAGGTCCTAATTCAATCTGCATTGAACCTTAGAATAGGTCTGTTGGATATCAAGGAGGTTCCACAGAAGGATATAATAGTTAAGCCCAAAAACATATGCCCTTTACACAATGCTAAGAATTTCTTTGGAAGAGTCCAAGAGTAGGTATTTTAATTTGGCTAGATATGCGAATAGAAGCCTTAGATAGAGAAAAGAAAATATACCCCTTTAGATCAACCAATCCCCATAACAACTCAGATTTCATAAGCATGCTTTAGATCACATGGACAAAGATTGCATCAAAACTAGTTCTTGGACCAGCCATGGAATCAATGCAACAAGTGCTTTAGAAAAATTTCCACAACCATCTCGAAATTCTCCCATAGATATATCAGAATTAGGCCAACGAATAGCCTCAGAATTCAAAGAGCATCTTTAGGAAAGGGGTCAGTGAATATATGTTAAAAGTTTCCACAATGATCTGAGTTATGGTGATCAACCTTAAGCCTTAGATCCTCAACAATAAAGGTCAAAACCTTGATCATAAACCCAAAAAAATCCAATAACCAAAAAAAATAATTGATCCCAAACGAAATTTGACCTGCTTCTTTAGATAAGAGTGACTCCACAACAACCTCAAAACTCACAGAGATATTTCAAATTTTGTGCATGAGAGAAATGGTTCAAATGGATGGTAGACAAGCCCTATTTATGCTGACCGAAGACACTTCTAGAGGGGCCAAGCCAACCTATTCAAGGAGGGAGATGACCCTAAAAAAATTTGAGTTTGAATTTGAATTATTTTGGAGCCAAAATTCATTTTCCCTTTGAGACTAACCTTAACATATAGGGAAATATTATTTTAGGTCATCTTTTGGAGCTAATAGGGATTAAATAATCCCTATTTTGTGGGAAAATACAAACCATCCATAATAATAAAAAACATTTCAACATTTTTCCAATCATGAACTTGACTTTCAACATTAATTTGGGGTTCCTTGATCACACATTTGGGGAACAAACTTTGATCAGACATATCTTCTCAACAATGAGGAGTTATGAGGTGCGCCACCTACCCTTAGAATTGGCGTGATGAGGACCATCAAATGAAGATGATCCTGAGCCTAAGGACCCTGATATTTCTTGTCATCTTTTTCATTGAGGGCAAGGATTCTTCTGGTTGCTACTTGGGTTGACATTAATGAAAATAAAATTCCAACACATAAATAATAATATTACAACATGTACAATTATGGAAATTTACATGACATAAAAGTAAATTTTAACCATGTGAGCTAATGAAAAACACACAACAATAGTAGTGAAGAAGGATCGAGTTATTGTAGTTGTAGCCCCGACTCAAAATGCATGCCTACCAAAAAAAGGTGCTCATCCAAAAAAAATAACAATTTGAAGAAAAATTTACAGAACTCAACAACAATGGGGTTAGATCTAAATTATCTTACCTAGAAATTGCAAGTTTTCTTTCTATTTTTTTTTTATTTTCGAGATCATGCAAAACACACAACAAAGAGCATACACAATTAAGAAAAACTTATTTCCTTAGTATTTTATTTACTGAAATCACATAGAGCATAGGGAAAAGAAGATACATAGAATGTAAAGAGTAGTAAACCAAGAATATAAACAAAAAAATGAAAAATGAACTCTATAAAAATATATTTAAAAAAAAAGTGTAATCAGACATTATGCCTTTGGATTTGACCAAAAAAAATGTATCTTGGGAAAAAATAAAACTTTTCGAATAAAAAAAAGGCGTTCCTAATAGAAAGAAACAATCTAGATGCAACCAAGTAGTCTATTCAAGCCATAAATATATGAAAATAACAGATCTCAGAAATGTGGCAAAATGAGCTCAAGATCTTGATCAACAATGGGAGAATTTCTTCAAATGATTTCTTATACCATGTTCAGGAAAAGAAAGTATTTGATATAGGAAAAATACCTTCAATAACCAACCATACAACCCTTTAAGAGGGAAACAATCGATGACCTCGACCAACATGGCCACTTGAGGCAATTTTATTAAAGAAAAACAATTTCTTCACATAAGAGTGTTTTCACAATCGATCATTGGCCATGAATTTCCATGCTCTTTAATTCAAGATCATGGACCAATTAGGGGTTAACCCATGGATAAATATTCATTAGTATCGAGGAGAATATGATTCGTTAGATCACTTATTTCTAAAACATATCATGATAGTTAAATTCTAATGCATCTAATGCATACTAAAGAAACACATTAAGAATGTTATGTACAATATCAAAATAACGTGGAAACATAAGAAAAGATATACCAACGACTTGATAATAAGCCACTTCGAGGGGGAAACCTCCCTGTACATCACATAAATGAACAATTCTTGGATGATTCAAATGAGAATACCTCCTTGGTATATATAAGAGTCTAAAGGGTCAAAATATAGTTAGTGCCTATATAACAATAATAATATAAGGGCAGCCCCACGGGGGTAGGCAAGTTGGTAATCAAAATGTGGTGAATTTTGTTAGAAAGGCGGGCTCCGTACTGAAGGTCACGAGTTCAATTCCCCCGGACTAACCTGGAGCTGTGGAGAGGGGCAGGCACAATTTCCCGGGGGTTATAGTGGTAGCGGTCAGAATCAACCCCTTGTAACGCGAGTTGCCGATGCTGCTCCAGTTTCCGATTCCTCTGTAAGAATATATATATATATATAATATATATATATATATATAATATATATATATATATATATATATATATATATATATATAAGAGCACAATAATAACAATAGTGGGCTTCTATGGGGCACAACAATTACAATATAAGGGCTACACTAGCGTTATAGGGACTTAACATGCACCCCTCCTTAAAAGAGTTTTGTTCTAAATGCTTGAGTAGTTTTAGATGTTTCTGTATAAAATACTCATCCTCCCATGTGGAATCTTTAAAAATTAATTTCTTCCACTTAATGAGATACTTTGAAATTGATCAATTCTATAGTTGTCAAATTCTTATTTCTGTGATTTCTTCAAGACCTGATATGATTTTTATTTCCTTTTCAAGTTCTAGAAATATAGTTTGAACTGAGAGCTTGTCACCTATAACCTTATTTAAGCATGAAACATGGAAAACTAGGTGTATTCGTGAATATGCAAGCAACTCCAATTTGTATGCCATAATACGAATATTTTGCAACACTTTGTAAGGACCCTAGTATTTGGGTGATAATTTATTATCATTCTTAGCTTGCTTGAGGGACATTTGTTTGTATGGTTGTAGCCGTAAAAATACCCAATCTCCCACGTCAAAACTTCTTTCATTATAACGCTGATCTTCTTGTTGTTTCATTCGATTTGAGCCAAACTCAGATTATCCTTTAAGAGTCTAAGAACTTGTTGTTGATGTTCGATGTGATCTTTCACTGCTTGAACCTTAGAATTTTCTTTTAGAGATGATGTGATGGACAATAGATGTTATTCATAAAACACCATAAATGGGGTCATTTTTGCTATGATGTGGAAGGAAATTTTATACCACCATTCTTCCAAAGGTAACCACTTGAACCATTGTGTTTATTTATCAGATACAAAACAACAGAGATATCATTCGAAACATTTGTTCACTATCTTAGTTTTCCCACCAAATTGAGGATGATAAAATGAGCTATGAGCTAATTGAGTACCAAGACAAGAAAATAATTCTATCCAAAAATTTCCAGTGAAAATGGGATCTCTGTTACTTACAATAATATTTGGGTTTCTGTAACAACCACACCCAAATTCCTCCATTGGGGTCGTTTCCACTGCTAATCCAACTCCTCTTGTATTGTCAGAAGAGTAGGATAATAATAATATTTTTTTTTCTTTTATATTCATTTTACTTTTCAATCTCCCTTCCAGGGTTTTAATTTATTCATTTAAGCTTATGGTTCCCCATTTGCACCTAAGCATCAAACTCAAATCTTCATTGCTTTATATATATATATATATATATATGTGTGTGTGTGTGTTGTGTGTGTGTGTGGTGTGTGTGTGTGTGTGTGTGTGTGTGTGTGTGTGTTATTTTGTTTAAGGAGTCCTTACTAAGATCTGGACAACCACTATTATGTATGCAACGTTATAAACACACACATGCAAATATATAATCCTGTATATGCATATATAAATTTATAAATTCCTAATTATTCTATTGGTGGGAGCTATGGCTGCGGTGCCCCCATGCCAAATGTGCACCCCTGGCACCAATAGAGAACATTCACACCATTTTCCTTGATGGTCCCCACCAACATCACATAATAGGTGTGTAGACATTGTTAAAAATATGCAATTGCGATCAAATTCCACTTTGAAAAACTCACGTGATGGAGATAATAATTGCATTGAATTCCTCTTTTTGAGAGGACCAAAATCGACCTAAAGATCACTCAAATGGATAAGGGAAAGTGTACTTATGAATAAAATCCCACATGTGTGTATTTGATAAGGTCGACCCTAGAGAAAAGTTGACCACATTGGAAGGCTATAAATACAAGTGACATCTATCTCATTTAGACACTACTATGAGACACTCTTCTAGCTTGGTTTTTGGGTCACACAGGTCTGAGGCTTGTCCACGGAGGAACATGTTCGCTCTGAGGTGTAATTGCAGGGTGTGAAGCTCACATCTCTGATTTAGGGTTTTGGGCCTCAGTCGTAGGCACAACACATGAATAAGTCGACTGCAATCACTCACACAGAAGCTCATCCGTGTGACTGGAGCCTTTTAGTTGCACAAATAACTCTTCATCCATGCGATTGGGAGTTATGGTTTTCACAATCCATATCTGACCCCATTCACTCGCATGCTAGGCTTAAGGGAGCGACTAGGAAGTTATAGTCTCTCGCATGACTCCTCCATGTGACCAAGACCTAAAAGATGAAATCTCAATCTTTTGAAGTTTTTTCTCTTTGATTGCAGTGTTAGGAAGTTGACCATAGACAATGACAGTTCATTACAGACTTTAGAATTAGGGTTTTGAGTATATACATTGTTGGGTTCATTTCATGGATTTTGTAGTTGTTTTGTTGGTTAGTTGCATAGATGAAGATATGGATCATTGTACTCTCTTTTGCTGAATCATTTGATGACAATCTACTAAGAAGAATAATTTGAAAGGGTTTTCCGTGTAGTGGGTTTTGCCCTGGTCTCCAAAAAATCATGGTGTCTCTATGTGTGAATGATTTTCTTCTATTGTTCATTTATGTTTCGCTACATTGATGATGATGATATTGTTCTTTCTATATAGTTGCATATGTTCTTGAATAATGATGTAAATATGAATAATGTTATAATGTTATGGGGTGAATGTAATGTGTTAATGAAGAAATGAAATTATCAAAGCAAAGAAAATTATAGTACTAAGAAAAAATTAACATGGTATCAGAGGTGGGTTGAAGAAAAGTCATGGAGATCACCCCTATGATGACACCATTGATGGAAACAATAAGAGGATGGTGGAGACCTAAAAGAATTCTAGCATTTGGAGAAAACCTTAGGCAATTTGTGTATTAGGTTTTGATGGATATTATGAAGTTAGGGTTTGAGAGAAGCCCTGGTTTATGGAAAAGATTTGAGATATGAAACTTAGCATGGTCAATAAGAGGATGCTCAAGCACTTGTGACAGATTTGATTAAGCCCTAGATGGGATAGTCTCTGGTAGACCTAATTATTGATCAAAGTTGATGAATGGACAGTGATGGCTCTTGAACGTTGGTTCAAGAGGGAGATAATCACCTCTCATTGAAGATAAGTACTTTTTGATTTATGATGCTTCTTTATATCTTTACTTTTGTTTAGACTTATGGATCTATTATTGTTTTAATCATTACTTATGCTTCCTGCATACATATTTGAGTATTTGGATGCTTCTAACTTCTTGATGAGATATGATAAGTGGATCCTTCTTGAGGATCATGGCTAGTACAGGAAGAGAATATTTAGCATCAAAAAAGAGGCATCTGATGAAAATGTGACAATGTGCAACTCGTTGCCTATGTAAAATAAGAAGGTACACAAGTATCTAATCACTGCAAGGTATGTATAGTGGACCTATGTTTCAACTGCAAATTGGATGGCAAGATAAGATCTAAGGTATGATGAGAATGTCTCTTTCACAAATGGCTCATACCTATGAAAGTGATTTGGATTCATGGTTCTTATGAAGAAATGGTGCACTTGGTATTGAACAAGTATCTTACTTCTTGATCATGATGAACTTCTTTATTCTATGAGGCTACTTAATGTTGATATTTGATATAGTGGTATACATGATGTTTGGCTAACATCTATCATTTTGGATATCTTGATCCCATAAAGATGGTTAGCACCCAGATTCTAGTAAATGGTAACTTGACACTATTTGTTTGTGAAAAGCATGGTATCCATGATGATAGAATTATAACAATGAGATGGATATTCAAGATGTTTTGTTGACCATGGTTATGCTTTGATGCGCTTAGTAATTATGGAATATGGTAAAATTGAATGCCCTTACTTGATGGATTGAGTTACGTGACAAAGAAGTAATGTTGTGATCATGATTCTTGAAGTATGCTCCTATTAGATATTTGACACTAACCCTTGATGAAAGATTGATGTCATGATGAATTAGATGATGATAACATGATATAACCATGATAAATATGTGATATAGTTTGACTTTATGATCTAATAAATCTTTTGATGCATGATAGCATTATAGACAGGTTGATGGCACGAATTAAAATGACTAAAGTGGTTTCTTCCTATTCAAAGGGAGAATCTCTCCATAAGATCCCTTCTCCTATTATCATTTGCATTATATGTATATTATTTACTATTGAAGTATGATTTATGGACATGAATAGACAAAATTCTGACATTTTTCGTTTGTAGCAAAATTCTAATATGAGGAGAGAGAGTTTACCTTACCCTATGCCTCAGTTGCACGAAATTAAGGTCATGGGTGCGACCGTAGTCCCCCAACCGCACGTAGGAAGGCCTATGGGTGCGACTATGCCTGTTGGACACAAAAATTATGTTTTGTGCAGGAAATCAAATGTTCACCTAAAGGATGTCAGTCCTATAGACGTGGAGCTGACAACAAAAAGATTTGTGAGCATGAAAGTTTACTATAATATGAATATATAGACTAAACTTGTGTTTGTAGGTGACCAAGACATGCATATGGATATGCATTATGTTTGAAGTTTGTGCTATAAGAGTTTGACATGATTTGGCTGTTTAATATAGATAAGAAATGTTTGGAGATTTTACATGATGATGACTTATAACTTTGGCTTGATGTTGAAAAATGTTTTGGGGATAGAGATCTCTCTATGATAAAAAACTTGGATTTGACTTGATTTGACTACTGATGATTTATGTTGTGTATGCATAGTGACTCTCAGTGACTAATATGGGTATCCGATAATGGTTTTGTATTGGCCTCCTTTTTCCTAGCACAATGGGTTGAAATATTCACAATTGTGATTCAGTGTGGAGTAATATGAAAATGAATGGATGGAACCTCATGCATAACTATTCTTGCTGTATGCATTTGCATCTAGTGACTTATATTATGATCATGAGGATGAATTGATGAAGTTTGAATCGATATTACTTGGTAGATGACAACTTGTTGGCATGATAATAGATGAGTCATGACTTGATGAGAGATCTACCTGTCACCTGGTCTAAAGAACCTGATACTGTCACATTGTGATGATTTCGATATTGGTTCTGATCTTGCATCTAAACTTTGATAAGTTGGCTTATTTGATTTGAATGTACAATATTGAGCATATTGGTTTGGAAAAGTGTTATTTTTGCAAAGATCATTGTATGAAGCAAGCTCCTCGATCTTGATGTGTCTGCATTGACAGTTATCTGATGTAAGTAAGGATGATGTGTTGATCCAAACCTCTACACCAAAAGTGTTCCAAGTTACGATTTTAATTTTGGTTTTATATGTTGGCAGTCTACTATTGACAGGTAATGAGCCTATGATGATCTAAGTAAGAGGGAGATGTCTTCTGAAGCTTTAAATAATGAATATGGCATGATGAATCGATTTCTGAACTTGGGAAAAGATAATCTATATTGTGAAGCTATTGAATAAGTATTGGAAAGTGGAAATGCAAATCCTTGGACACTTCGATTGAATTTCAAGGTGTTGTGAAGAGATATTGTTAAACTCAACTTGGCAACCGATAGTTGATTGAAGCATTGATGTTTCATTTTGAACACCTGTCCACACACACACATATATAAAGAACTTGGATGAATTCATGATTTATTCGCTTCATACACAAAGTTTCCACTCAGCACCCTTCGAGATATTTGCATGGGATGATTTATTTTTTGTCTGATACATTCTGCTTGTGATATGTGACTGCATGGATGTACTAATGATGTTTGGGATAATTATTGATAAGCACATACGGGTGTTGCCTTAATATGAGATCTGCCATAATATGAGAGGTTTGTAGCTTTAAGCACTACTGAGGTTAAGTATGATGTTACTAGCATGACTAGCTATGAGGAAGGATGAAGAAGCTCTTGGGAGAGATGTTTGAGAAAGTTCTAAATATGAAATGGGTACATTGCAATGACAAAGAAAGGGATCTGATTGACAAATAATCCCATATATAGTTGGGACTGAGATACCTTCATATATTGAGATGGTGTTGTTGTACGAGACAAGCATAGACTTGTGATTGAAACCTCGAGATGAATATGGTATCTTTTTTGTGATATATATGATTGTTTATTTCAGATTTAAGATTTTTGGGCCTATTCATTAGTTGTAATTGATTTTATAGATCCATCCCAATCAAGTTGATTTTTAAATCGACGTTTCGAACTTACGACTAAGGTTCATCATCAAGAAATGAAAGTATGTGGAAAATTGAGCTGACAATGGTATGATAAATATGAAATGTATTTTAAAGTTTAAATGAGAAAAATTGGCTGACAATGAAATTGATTGAGAAAGGGTCTATTAAGAGTATTATGAAAATGAGTGATATGTTAAAATTAATAAAATGTGAATAATAGAATAAAATGTATTTGCATCATTTAATAAATATGTTTATATTAAATTTATTAAATTGAAGAAATTATTTATGTTCATGAATAGACCATGTATATAATAATATAAATAAAATATTTATGGGGCAGTGTTAATAATTTTGAGAGAAACGAAGAGTATGAAATTCATAAAAATGATGAGATATATACAAAATTAATAGATATGTTTAATATTTTATTAAAAATTAACAATTAGATTTTTTTTCTCGTGAATGGTTAATGAATTTGAAAAATAATAAGATTAATTAATATATTAAACTATAAATAAGAGGGATTAGAGTTTAAAAAGAGTAGGTAGAAATAATTAAAAATAATGATGAAAAGAATGAAATTAAGGTGTTAAAAGTTTTGGATTTAGAAGTCAAAGTAGGGATCCAATTTTTGCTTATGCTCCATCCCTTATCCCTATTTAGGTTTTTAGGGTGTTTATTAAGGATGAGGGTTGGGAGATCGAAGTCTCCAAAGATTTTGTTGTTGCCAGAAACTGCATGTTGCCGGAAGATACTCCCTAGTCGAAGTTGTTGGAAGGGGTCGAAGATCTTGGAGGCTAACATGGTGTGGAGGGAAAGTTTGGTCTTGGTCTAGGGTAAATAGTCTCAAAGAATACTATTGAAAGGCATAATTATCTTGACTCGGTTTCCCCTCGAAGGGGGTTTTTCCCTGGTATGTGCCTATATTTTGTGTCTCTTGTTTTGTGATCTTCATATATGTATAATTGCTTGATGAAAGATAAGATAATAAAAAATTAAAAGAAGCCAACACACTCACAAGTAATTATCAAGAAAGGAGAATCAAACCCTAATATAATATCTTTGATTTTCCAACATGGTATCATAGCTAAGGTCAAGAGACATCAAAGATCCCTTTGTTGGCATAGATTCTCCCTCTATGGTGAACTACATAAGATTGGGTTTCAACTTTGTTGGAAGATGGATCAAGGAGATCATCTACTACTTATTCAACAAAGTCAAGAGTCAAGGATTCTTGATTGCACTTACAGGTTCTCTTACCGATGACAATGCATGGACCATTGATAGTGGAGCATCGAGACACATGACATGTGAAAGCAAGCAACTTCACACACTATCAAAGGAGTCATCCTCTCATGCAATAGAATTGGGTGACAACAAAAACTATGATGTTAGAGCACTAGGATCTACATCATTGAAGTTGGATAATGGATCAAAGTTGCCTCTCAACAACATCCTCTATGTTCCAAGTTTGGAAAATAATTTACTTTCTATTTCTTGTTTATAATATAAAGGGGAAAGGATTGCTTTTGTCGATGGAAAAGTATTGTTTTGGGGAAAGAACTCTAGTATTGACAAAGCTAGGGTTATTGGAGTTCATGAAGGAAGTCTTTACTAGGTTATCACTCTATCTCCTCAAGCTCTAGTTCATATGGAAATAAGTCCCATTGAACTACGACATCGAAGGTATGGCCATATTCATTATAAGGACATCCCTACTCTTAGTAAATTGGTTCATGGTATTCCCGATATGAATTTAGATCATGAAGGTGTGTGCAAGGGATGCTCTTTGGGGAAGCATACTAGAAAGCCATTTCATCATAGTGAATCCAGATCTAAAGAAATATTAGATCTCATCCATTCTGATGTATGCGGACCCATGTCTGACAAAACACTTGGAGGACATCTCTATTGTGTAACATTCATTGATGACCATTCAAGGAAGACATGGCTCTACCTACTCAAAAATAAAGATGAAGTATTTGAAAAATTCAAGGAGTTCAACACTGAGGTGGAAACCCTAACCGAAAGAAAGCTAAAGACTCTAAGGTCTGAAAATGGTGGGGAATACATCTCTAAAGAATTAATTTCATGAGGGTATTAAGAGGGAGATCATTGTTCCCTACTACCCCAAACAAAATGGAATGGATGAAAGGAAGAATAGGCCAATTGAAGAAGGCATTAGACTATTCTCCTTGATCAAGATCTACCAAAGTTCTTATTGAGTGAAGTAGCGATGACTGTTGTGTATGTTCAAAATAAAAGTCCTCATAAGAGTCTTGATAATACTACACCCGAAGAAGTATTCACAGGAAAGAAGCCAAGTGTGGATCATTTCCGCATATTTGGAAGTCCAACATATATCCATGTTCTGAAAGACAAGCGAAAGAAGTTGGACTCGACAAGTATCAAGGAATATTTGTTGGTTATGGTCTTTCCTCATAAGCATATAGAATTTACATAAAGGAAGGAAGATACATTGAAGTAAGCATGGATGTCATATTCGATGAGAATCAAGCTTACAAGAAATCGAAGGACATTCCTATTAATTCTGATGACGAAGAAGTTCCCATATTTGAAGAAGATGAAGTTCAACATGAGAACTCTACTGTAAATAATGAAGAAGAAGGACCAAGTGAGCCTATTGAATTGGTGGCTATCCCAACCACAAGGAAGAGGCCAAATTGGTTGAAAGCTATTGTTGACACCTAATCATCAGGATTGGGTGAATAAATAATATCAATGTAAATAAATAATACGAGATATGAACAGTCATCAGGAGATGACGTGAATAGTCTCCCTCATGTATATAATAAAGACCAACCTGAAGGAATAATATGAATTGATTTGTGTTGAGGAGTTATTGCCTGGCCTGACATGGTATCACAGCCAACTCCTGAAATTAGTTGTAACTCCCTTCTGCCATTGTCTTGCAGTCTGTCCCTCTGTGGAGTCTGTTTGCCATAATTGATTTTGTGCCATTCTACCCTCTGTCTGACATAATTAATTCTGCGCCACTTCTACCATACCTCAGCTCTGAAAACCCTTCTGAATTGTTGCGTTGATGGTCCGAGTAGCTATGCGGAGGAGTAGTGAAACGTTGCTACGTTGATGGTCCGAGTAGCTATGTGGAGGAGCAGTGAAACGTTGTTGCATTGATGGTTCAAGTAACTACCAGCAGACAAGGCAGCGCACGTAATCCTGGTTCGCATCCCCATAACCGATGATGCTGGGTAACAGGTTAATCTCATATTAACGTTGGTTTCATTGTATTTACTCTTCCAACATGGTGATTTCAATGTATTTATGCTGCCAATATGGTGATTTCAGTGTAACATTGGTCTCATGACATTGTATTCACGCTGGTCTCATTACATTTTATTCACGCTGGTCTCATTACATTGTATTCACACTAGTCTCATTACATTTTATTCACATTGGTCTCATTGCATTGTATTCATGTTGGTCTCATTACATTATATAACGGTACTATCATTGTATGCGTTGAAGTTTTTGGCATATAAAATGTGTTGAATGCCAGTTCCTATGATATTGTAACGCTGGTCCTACAATTGAAGTTTTTGGCGCGTAAAATGTATATGCGTTGAATTTTTTGGCATATAAAATGTGTTGAATGCCATGTGTAGAATAGAGTTTTTTTAAAACTAGGTCGTGGGTCAAAGCACTATGGCATGAAGTGATTTGTGTATTTACAACCTTGGGTATCGAGTTGAATTTTCTGTCCAGACATATCAGAATTATATTTTTTTCCCTTTAAGAGTAAAATTTTTGCAGCAGAAGTTTTTTGTTATAGTATGCATTCAATCATATCCATTGTGGGAATAGTTCTCACTGGCAAGGAGAACTATCCTGAGTGGTCCCGGATGATAAAACACACCCTCATTTTCAATGAGTTGTGGAAAGGAGTGTGCATTGGAGACGGAGACAAACAGCCAGAACAACCTACATCAAACAAAGAGCTCGCCATTTTGGAAAACAAGAACAACAAAGCCTATGCATTAATCGCAGCATTTGTAAGTGAAGAGGTGAGTCGCCATATTACGCCATTTTCAACTGCTTTCAAAGCCTTACAAAGCTGAAAGAACTCTATGACTCACATTCTACACTTGAAGTTGTTCAACTCATGATTAAACTCTTCACCCTTGAACTGCAAAATAATGATCCTCTTGCCCTTGCATTTGAAGTAAAGTCTATAATGCATAATATCCAAGCCACTAAAATTGATTTGGATATTCCTCTTATCGCTTTTCTCAAGGCACTTTATCCTACTTACTCCAATTATCTTGACTCATTGCAAGCAAATGGAAATCTTAAAGACATTACCTTTGACTTTCTTTTTGAAAAAATTTGTTGAAAGAGAGAAAGCTTTTGGAAAAAAGACAACCCCTGAATCTTCTAAAGAGGTTGTGTGCCTTGATCATAAAGAAAAGCATCCTGCTCAAGATTCTTCAAGTGGAAGAGGTGGTCGAAGAGGAAGAGGAAGATATTTTAGAGGCGGGGGGCAGACACTCTCAAGGAGAACAGGCAGATTTTCACTGCATACGCTGCAAAAGAAATGGATCACATGATGCCTCTACATGCAAGTTACCATGGGACAAAATTGAGCAGCAAAGAAACCAATAGAAAGGTAAAACTGATGATACA